>CM034151.1:188121051-188274335 GCA_019776745.2 Taxus chinensis
AAAGCAAGTAATGGAAGATTGTAACAGTAGAAATTATAACCCTTATGTGTTTAAATCTCTTGAAAACTATAAATTCATACAATGGAAAACTAAATGTAATGAAGATATAAACCATAAAAGCCATGTCCGTGGAGTTCCTACCCGATGTTTTCTTACTAAATGGGTCATTGCCCTCGTTTATGTCTTTCACATGACATGAGTGTACCTTATGTTTCCTAGTTGATGACTTGGTTTTCATCTTTATGTAAGTGTCTTATGCATTGTAGAGTTTCTCTCCTTGGATCCCATGTGGTTATTGCCTATAAAGCATGTAGTAAAAAAAAAAAACTTGTCTGGTATTTTTACTTGTTGTATTGGTGTGTGTCAAATGTTGGCGTTACAGGAATAGCGGTGCAAGAAACATCCACACAATAGTACAACCGAGAAATATAGTGGAAAATAAAAACTTAAGGAACACTTGTAGTAGAGTTATAAGCTAATAACACACAAGGTTATCCCTTTCATAGCTCGTCTAGGTCAAAAATGGAAAGCTACCAAAAAATCTATAATGTGATGATTACCAGGTCCGGAGCTATGAAAAAGTAAAGCAAACCAAGAAGGTAATTGTTGAGCAAAGATAAAAAAGAGAAATACCGCATTATACGTCCTATTAGTAAAATATATATTAACAAAAAGAGTCTAAATAACGACGAGTAGGATTGAATCTAAACCAACCCATGAGAAAGCTACGAAGGATTACTTTGTGTACGTTGAACACAGTACAGCTCCCATGAAAAGTCAAAGATAATACCGTAGATCAATATGACAAGCAAGACATGAACGATACACATCCATAAGTAATGGTAAATCCTCACACTACCACTAAGCGCGTGCTCCCAGTTGTGGATATAGACGACCTGATTGATTCAATAAAATAAAAAAATGCAATGACTGTTAAGAGTTGGGTGTTCATGTGTTTTGGAAGTAGTACAAGGAAGGATTTAAGTTTTGTAAAGAAATAACGAAGCAGCCAACAAGTTTCAGCACAAGAAGTGAAATCCAGAATTAAGAAAGTAAAAACCGATCAAGTATGCAACATAAATCAAATCAAAAAATTTAAATGTATTAAAC
Source organism: Taxus chinensis (assembly GCA_019776745.2). NCBI lineage: Eukaryota > Viridiplantae > Streptophyta > Pinopsida > Cupressales > Taxaceae > Taxus > Taxus chinensis. The sequence goes on from CM034151.1 coordinate 188,122,162, forward strand.
TAGAGGCACAAAGATAGCCAAATAATTTAGATAGAGCCCACGGAAAAAAAATAAAACTTGAGCTGGGTAATCTCATAACAATAAGAAACGTGAACCATTTCGAAAATATCAAAAACAATCCAACCCAGGTCACAAACGTCCTCAAAATAGAGCTCAAGGACCCCGTAAAAGCACCGTCAGGAGAAATGATAAAAAATGCAGGACCTAGTTACTAAACTCGGCTGAACACCATAAATAATACAGGATGGTGTAAAATAAAACTTATCTTATATAAAAACAATAAATCCAAAGCTTCAAAAGTAGAAAAAAATTACCATATCCAAGAACGAGACATTATAATGGAAGCACACACAGAGACAAACCAATTAGTTCCTTACGTGCTGCACAATGACTGAGCAATCTACGTGTATATTGGAAGTTAAAAATTGAGCCACACAAACCCAAAATATTGTAATTTGGGATGACGCGTGCTAGAAACATGAATCCTCAACAAGGCGCAATGCGAACTTCAAGTATTTTATAATAATTTGATTCAGTTTGTAAAGAATTAACCAATAATAATATTGTATATCGATTTAGCATTATAGGTTACAATTAAATAGGTAGAATGTTGCCTATAAATAGGAAAGATATTATAAAAAATCTCCCTAAAGACGTGAGTGGTTTTTACCACTATTAATCACATATATAAAAACTAACAAATTTATCATATATACTAACTTACCGTAGTATAATTTATTTTACAATCTAGTAAACATATGGAGCACTAAAAAATAATTTCCTAAAATTTCTCCCTTATTGTGAACATGGGGAAAACCGCCTTGTGTACTTGCACTTGCTCGTGATTTGGTGATTTTCACAGGATGATCACAAACCTAAAGAATGGTTTTACTAACGGTTGACCACAAATTGAGAATGGTAGTTTTACATTTTAAGTACCACAAACCAGAAGCTGATAGTTTTGTGAATGTTTTACCAACAACCAAGAATGTTGGTTTTGCAATTGGCTTAGCACAACAAAAATTAAGGTTTCCAGTGAATTACCTACAACCACATCATGATGTGCCAGTATTATTATGACGTCCTCATCAATATCTCACTCCACGAAATAACACAAGAAACCCTGCTGAATAGTGTTTCTCACACATAACAGATTGAAAATTGGAAATGGAACATTGGATCATGTTCCCCCCTTCAATGTGAAATTTCTAGTTATTGAAAATAGGATCATTGCAAACTATAACACACTACACACAATTGAAGACAACAAACAACTGAAATAAAATGTGACACCAAACCTTTGATGTGGCCCCGTCGTAGGTGATTGACGAGAGGTCATTGATTGACCTACAACCTTTGTTTTCATCCATCCTTAAGTATTATGTTGCTAAATTAGCTTAATTTGATCATGATGATCATTTTATAATTTATCCCCACAAAATGTACATCACGTACAAGTGAAAATGCATCCGATTATTGAAAAATGAGGTAATTTTTTGTAGCTTTTTTATTTTGAATCTCGAAATGAAAATACTTGATGACTCTTAAAAAAATGAATTAACGACTACAAAATGACCAAGACATTTAAAATATACTTTTAAGGCTTACATTGATCTTAATTTTGATGAGGGCCTAGGCCTAAATGATACTTTATTTGACAAATTTTGACTTTGACTATAACTGAATATACTAAAAAATTAAAAGAATCACCTATAAAACATATTATATGACTCAACCATACAAGAAAAAAATTTATCATGTTTAACTTCTATTGAAATTAGACTTATAATATTATGACCAATGTAAAAAACAAGATTATGAAACTTAATCAAATCTTGATACGGTAAAGACAAAATTGACTCACAATGGTGAAGATGTCCATGTGGAAATGGGGGATTAATGCAAGGAGGTTGTAAGTAAAAGTACAGCTCGAGCTTGGAAATTGAAATGCATTTCCTTCAGTGCAGAGCTATGCCTTCCCTTCTAGGTGCACCGATTTCTAAAACTTCAAACCCTTATTAGTCATCCATCTCAATGAGGGAAAAAATAAGGTGTGATTAAGTGGAATGATTTGGCCTTCTCTCCATCTTTTTTCGCTACCGATGAGAATTAAAAAAATTGATCTGATAGTTATATTGTTTCCAAATAAAATGCATCAATAACAGTGGTGTGGAGAGAGTGCTCCAACATGATATGTTTGTAGGGCACGTGACATCTACACACAGTTACTGAATTTGGAGAGAGGTAGGTTGGTCACATCCTCTACTCAAGAAAGAAACCAAGTCTCAAGATGTTCAACTATTTCTATAGAAAATTTTAAGTTGGAAGATATGATGGATATCGAGATCTGGTTGTGGATATGCAACCTAGGTGTAGAAGTTGTTATTCAAGTAGAATCTGTAGTCATGGTATGTAGTCTCCAAGATTGAACCTCCTCAAATGTAAATGTGATTGATAAATTTTTTGCAAGAATCTACAAATAGATAAATAAGTTTGATTTGATTTGGTGGAGTCCTAGATTACAACACATAGTGTAGGATCAGAACAAAGCTTTCTGAATTCATAGAAATGTAGACCTATGGGATAAGACAAGCCATGTTTTTGAACTTTTGGTGAGACATGTAGTCTTAGAACTAGGAGGAAACGATTTTGAAGGGAATCCAAATAAATTCCTATGACAACAGAAATGGGATATATTAATAGAGGAGAAAAAGTGCTATTAAAAATTCTATTCTAAACTCCTTTCATAAAAATATGCATATAGAGGGCAATAGAAAATATCAAAAATTTCCATGGTTATAATTGAAAAAGCCATCACAGAAAGAGGATTCAAAATGCTCTGATACCAAATAATAATTTGGTTCAAGTTGTAAAGAATTAACACAGTAATAGTATTGTATATTGATTCAACATTATAAGTTATAAGTTAAAATATCAAACCTCTTTTAACAAATCTCCCTTAATACATGAGTGGTTTTAACCACTATTAATCACATATATAACAACTGACAAATTTAGCATATATACTAACTTAGTGTAATATAATTTATTTGACCATATCGTAAACATATAGAGCACTAAAAAATAATTTTCTAACATTTCAATTGCGATCTACATCAAATAATGGCTCCAATTGAAAAAATGGCAGTCGAGAAATTTTTGCAAGACCTTCCCTCAAAGATTCTAAAAGGAAACAAAAAAGTGCATAATGAATAATTTTAGGGTTTCCTACCCTATTCATGACAAGAGGGCGACCCAAGTTAACTCAAACTTGGTTATCTAGCCATGGATAATTTTTATTAACCTTTATAATGCCCATGTTGGATTTGATTTATTATTTTAAACACATTGCAATTATTGTTCAATGGGGGAAGTATGATTTATCTATTGCATGTGAGGGGTATGACTTGTGTAAGGTCAAAAACATTATTATTAGCATTCTAAGAAAAAAGGGTGCTAATCATGTATGTGTTCCAATATGGACATATAGCCAAAATGACCTTTTCTAGGTATTACAAAACATCATTTTCCTTAATTTCTCCAAATACCTTAATAGATGTCAAAGAGGTATGAACCTCTCACAAAGGCAAGATTAAGGGTCAACTTAAGTTTACCAAGCAATGTTTAAGGTATTTTTGGGTCATCTCCCAATTGAACTGATTGTTAAACTGAGGTTAGGGATGTTATTTTTAGAAAGGTAAGGGGGATGATTTTATATATATTCTATGATGTTGTAAGCATATGGAGAGAAAAAAATTATCTAACGAGGTGCTGGAGATTTTTTCTAACAAGTGCCTTTTTATGAGAAGAAGTATTGTTACCTTTTAAGGGATTTTATAGTATTTTACATTAAAGGTAGTAAGTCTTGTGATTAATTTTCCCTTCTTCATTTAATTTATTATTAAGCTATCTTCCATCTTGCAAAATAGTTGTTTATGATTAAACTATAGTGTATGCTATTGTAAACTATTATTGTGATTCATCCCTTAACTTCAATTATTATTCCTTGGAATTCAACAACAACTCTCTCGATCGTGCAAGTTTAAGTACTTATTTTTATCAATTTGTGCATGTTCCTTTATTAGAAACCTTCAATAATCTTTGGTGTGTCACCTCCTCTATAGTTTATTTTTTTCTTTCTAACCAGTACCCACGAACTTAGTTTAGAGATACACCGAAAGGGAACTAGCACTTTAAATCTAGAGATTCACCTTACATTTGGGATACCCACAACGTGTGAGATATCGAAATTATATATCCGTATAAGTGAGGAGAGAGATATAGTCAAAATCTAGCATTCCGCAAACAGGGTGCAGTTATACTAGATAACATTTTCTAGAAAGCTCGGTGGGACATCGAATCAGATCTATCAAGTGTTTTGTAATATGTAAATGAAGATGATGTTTTCATATGGTTATTCCTAACAATTAGATTAATCAAGATCTGCATCTAGATGTATTTTTCACACCAGTTATTAACACGTTAAACGATATAAATGAGGATTTACAAGAAACAATCAACAAAGAATCAATCGATGAGTTCCGGTTACTCATGCCTTAACCATTATGAATGAGGATTTTTAAAGGTCAACATTGTTATAGTGTAGAGTAACCATTATTAGGTGGAATTAACTGCATTCACTTATTAAAGGTTCCAAGAAAATGCATTTGATGACTCGGAAAATGATTGATTTATGACCAATACTGCATGTTCTATGCCTAAGGTGACAATGAGATTGGAAAAAGAGGAATCCCCTGATTATATTCAATTCCCTCTTAATTTAGCTAGGATAATAAGAGTTATAAGTAGTGCACCTTATAACAGGCCTAATATTGCCAATCCTCCATCCCCAAACTTGAACCTTAAAATTCCTATCTTTTAATGGCTTCCCTAGATATAATTCAACTTTTTATTCCTTTTACTAATGGAATCCCCTTGCAAATTTTTGTTTATCATGACATATCTATTTCTTCCCTAAAAGGCCTTTCATATTTTACCAGTGAAAACCAAATTACTTCTATTGAACACATTAGATATATTGTAACCATTTCTTTCTTCCATAATATTAGTGATGAAGATGTTTCTTTAAGGTTATTAGCTTCTTCCTTTAATGACCAAGCCATTTAATGGTATAGGAGTTCGACATCAGGATCAATCACTACATGTGATTTATTGGGGTGAATCATTGTGTAAAAATATTATAAATAAGTCTGATCATTTATCCCTTATTGAGATTTTGGCTGATAATGTTTTCCTTTACTAACTAAGATCCCTAAAAAGTGACATTTCAGAAATGTTACAATCAATTGGTAGTTTTACACTTCCTGTAGCCTTTGACATAGCTATAAATTCTGAAAACAATATTATTCATAAAAGCAAATCAGCCCCAACGCCTCTAAAAATGATCGAACTTCTATTCTACCACCTCTAAAAATGATAGAACCTGTTATTTATTTCTAGACACTTTGCTTAACTGTACCTTACAATAATTTAGAAATGAGTTAACAACAATGAAAAAGAAAATTCCTCAACTTAGCAAGCCTTATCAATCACCTTCTCAAGCTTCTAGACTCCCTTATTAGTAAAATCAGAATTACAAAGCTCCTTACCCACCCAAATAAGATGATGCTAAAGCCCCTTCCACTTCTAACGCTCTTGTACTAGTCAAAATCACTGAAGAACCAAAATGGTGTTTTCCTTGTAGTCAACCCCAGCCTAAATTTTCTTTCCCGAATGCTAACTTGAACCTAAGCCTTGTTGCCCAACCTCAATCTAAAACATCTAATATGTCTCAAATGGAGGGTGGACAACAGGAACATCAGAATCAAATGCATCTAGAGAAAACAATGGTCAATTATGAGGAAGATGAGCATTGTGTAGTTTTTACCAGATAAAAAAAGAGGGCTCTTGAAGAGGAAAAAAGTAATTAAAAGGGTACAAATGTGCCTCTTATCTCGAACAAAACTTCCACTAGTTCTAGTAAATCTTAGAAAGATAAAGAATTGCCTTAAAAATCAAATGTCGAAAGTATTTTTGTACCATAGATTTCTAAATCTGCAGAAGTTAATTCTTGTGTTTTTAAGGATCATTCTAAGAATATTACAGCTATTTTTTATATTTTCGAATGTATAAAAAAGAGAAAAGTTAAAGTATTTGTTTGATGCCTTAAATATTATGAGACAAAAGGATATTCTTCCTAAAAAACTTGCTAATTTTTAGTTGTATTCTCAATTAGCTGAAAATGGGCCAAATAAAGCCGATATGGTTCTTTAAAACATACACCAAGAAAGAATGAAAGAGGTAAACTGGAAGGTTCAAAAGTTACAGAATTCTTCAGATGTCAAGAAGCCAACTCCTTTTTACCTGTCACTCATTATTAAAGATCACTTAGTCCATAATTGCATGGTGGATAGTAGAGCAAGTAGTAGTCTCATGCCAAAGGCCATAGCAGACAAGTTGGGCCTAAATTATGAGCCAAATATGAAGAGCATGTTGTAGCTTGATGGGACAACAACCAATATAATAGGTTTGATGATAAATTTGGAGGTAATATTACATGATTGTCCTAATGTAACAATTTTAGATGATGTAACAGTTGTAGATTTTCTTCCCTACTTTGCACTCTGCTTGTCAAGGGATTTCACAGAAAAAATTGGAGGATAACTCTCTTCAGATTGGTCATACCTCTTCTTCACAACAAGGTACAATACGAAATTTACTATTAATTTGGAAATGTTGGTAAAGTTTCATATTGAGCCTCATGTTTCAAATAATGTTTCTAATCATGCTGCAATGGATCAAGTAGATTTTGATAGGAATGTTGAGCTTTCCCCTTTAGATGGCGTTTCTATTTTTTTCATGGATGAAAGGATAGAAGAAAAATATGCTTATGATCCTTACAAAGAAATATAAGAGAAACTTCATTGAGTATATTGTCCTCATAAGAAAACACCTCTATGCCTTCACTATCCAAAATAGAAAATATTGAAGAAGGATTATGACAGCTCTATTTCGATGGAGTAAATAACAAAAAAGGAGTAGGTGTTCATTTAGTGTTGTTTTCTCCATCAAAACAATGGTGATTTTCATCCTTAAGATTACAATTTGGTTATAATTGCAATTTTGTTGAATATGAAGATATAATTCATGGCCTATAATGGGCCAGAATAAGAGGAATTAATTCCTTACAATTTTTTGGTTATTCAGAATTGGTCATTAATCAAGTTAGAGATTTGAATGTTTGCAAGAGTCCCCTAGTAAAGTCTTATAAACACATAGTTTGAGACTTAATAGGATATTATTAATCTTTTAACATTCAAATCGTCCCACAAAAAAATAACAAACATGCAGATAGGCTTGCAAAAATTGGGGACAGTTTTTGATGTATTTGAACAGGCTCAAAATGAAAAAATACAACCACATATAAAGCTCGTTATCAGACCTTTAGTACCTGATATAGAATAGAACCGATAGGTCTTTGAGGATGACAAACATATTTTTAGGTTTCTACGAGAATAATTTGAGTCTTCATCAACTAATCAAGCAAAGATACAACATCAATATGGTGATCAAAGTATGCATCTGAGAACTAACAAGTTACCCCAAGAACTTGTTACTTTGGATAACCTTTTCAAAACTGATGATTAAATCAAAATACATATAGCGAAATATCCATTCATGCTGATAACTATGAATAAATAACAGTTGAGGAGGGTAAGGCACTGCAAATTTGGAAGGTGTGTTCCACATCTATAAAACAAGATTTTGTTGATTAATGCAAGGAATTCATAGATGTATTTTCTTGGAAATACCAATATCTAAGATGTTTTGATCCTAGTTTGCCTCAACATACAATTTAACTACAGCCTGATTCTAAACCTATAATATAGAAACAGAGGCCTAAAGATCCTAAAATTGATCCTTTGGTGAGAAATGATTTATCTAAACTGGTTGAATTAGGCATAATCTTCCCCATAAAGAACTCTAATTGGGTAGCCAAGTTTTTACCAATGCGGAATAAATATGGTGAAATCTACTTGTGTGTAGATTCAAGAGACCTCAATAGGGCCTTAAAAATACCACTATCCACTGCCCTATATGGATAAGAGTTTGAGAGCAGTTTTAATTCTTGACACTTTGTCTCTTTTGGATGGGTATAATGGATATAATCATATTCTTATGCGGGAATAAGATAGGTATAATTGAACATTGACTACAAAATGGGGGACTTATTTATACAAGAATATGCCTTTCAGTCTCTATAATGTTGGTGTTACTTTTCATCATACAATGGACATGACTTTTCATAGCCTTTTGAATCATATTATACTTTTGTATCTAGATGATGTGATTGTTTTCTCAAAAAATTATTATGATCATATTATAAATTTGAGGAAAACCTTGGAGATTTACAGGCAGTTTGGGATCTCTTTAAATCCCACAATATTATTTTTTTCAAAAAAACAAAGGTAAATTTCTTGGTCACATTGTTTCCAAACAAGGTTTGTTTATTGATCCATAGAGGGTAGATTCAATTTGCAGCTATCTTTACCTCATCACAAGGTTGCTATTTAAATATTCTTGGGAACAATAAACTTTGTAAGGTGGTTTATACTGTATTTTGTTGTTTTAGTCAAACCACTAACTTCTATGCTCGAGAAAGGTCAAGATTTCCCATGGAAAAATGAAGGGGAAAAAGGTTTTAAATCTATTAAAGTGGCTACTTCTCAAGCTCTTACTTTGCCAAATCTAACTTGTTACAAGGACTTCGTAATGTATGGTGTTACAGGAGATAAAACTATTTCAACCATTTTTACTCAAGTCAATGATGATGAGATTGAGCAACCAATTACCTTTTATAGGAAAATTCTTCATGATTATGAAACAAGGAACACATTTCTTGATAAACAAGTAGTTACAGGAGTTAGAGGACTTTAAAACATCAATTGCATGCTCTCAAGAAAATAAAATACATGTCTTAGTGTCCCATCGAAGTGTGGAATATTTCTTGTTGAATAAAGAAGTGAACAAAAAGAGGGCTGGATGAATCATTAAGGTGATCGAATATTATGTTGAAATTAGAGTGGCTAAAATAGTGCAAGGAAAAGAAATTTGGTAGAATCTGATTGTAGATACGGAGTCTCAAAATGTTGTTGCTTTTTTGCATCCTAAAATTCAACAACCTGAATCTAGTCAGGACACTATAGTTTCAAGATGGATGGCTAATATGATAACTTATTTGTAGCATGGAATATTTCCTTAAGGTATGTAAATTAATAAGAGAGGGTATTTCCATTTTTAAGTTGGTCGTTTTGTTTGCATTAGTGGAGTGCGGTTCAAAAAGGGTATAACTGGAATATTGATACGGTGTGTTGATTATAATCAAGTACAACATCTTCTCAAAGAGTTTCATGAAGGTTCTGCAGGTGGTTACTATTCAGCATGAACAACAACCATAAAAATTATGAGATATGGGTACTATTATCCTAGCATTTTTAAGGACTATTATGAGTGGATTAAAAAATGTAAGGAATGTGCATTATTTGTTTGCAATGAATGATTAAAATATCTTCCCCTGTAACCTATTTGAGTTTATCATCATTTCATATAGTGGGGCCTTAATTTTATAAGCATGATTAATCCTTGTTCATCCCAAGGGAAAAATTGGATTTTAATAAACCGTAGATTAATTCACTCATTGGACCGAAGTTTTAGCTCTAAAAGAAGCAAATGAGACCTCCATTCTATCATTTTATCAAGGTATTGTTTCTAGATTCAGTGTTCCAAACACCATAATTTTTGATAATGCTCTTGATTTTTTTGGAGTTAGAGTAACTGATTCAACTGTTAAAAATGGTCTTTACTTGATAACTTCATCCAATTATTACCCTTAAGATAATGGAATGGTTGAAAGTAAGAATGAAAATATGCTAAGGATAATTAATATAATGCTCAAATAAAATTAGAGAGACTGACACACGAGATTAAATTCAACACTATGGGCTGATAGAGTAAATCCCAAAATTTCAATTGGGAATTCACCCTATAAGTTGGTTTATGGAAGAGAGGAAATAATTCCTATTTATCTTTAGCTCTCAGTGTTATATTTATTACATCAGCTCCGTTAGCAAAATATATTACATTGTTATGCATACATGGTATTTAGGTGGTGCGACTATTCTCCTTCTAGCCAGATAATTCTCCTTTCTGAACTATTTCAACATTGTATCTATTCCGGTGCTTGTTTCATGTTAATTTAACGCATTAAAAAATATTCTCTACATTCTCTTTGAGCCTTTAGTGGTATCAAATACTCGTTATTTCCTTGGCCTGTGTGCAAAACTTGAGAAGCTGTTTTGGAGCAATAAAAAAATATCTTGGGACTTGATTGGAATTTTTTACAGGAGATTTCTATTTGAGTCCTCTTTGATGTGGCAGAAAAAGGAAAACAAAAGGTGAAACATGCCAGCAAGTATTTCCATGGCTTCTTGCTATTTTATTTGGCAGCAATGTGTGCATAGTGGTCTAATTGAAGGACGTTTCCTAGGTAGCAACCCAATTCAATCATGCAAAGACCCTATGTGGAAGACCATTTGACACCTCCTGCTACTAAGTACATACTTGCATTAAATAATATTCCTTCAACGTTAACACATATAACACATGGATTCTTCAAAATCTTCATTCTAACTTGGATAGAGGATGCAAGGGAAGGGTATCTATGGCTATTCACAAGGGATTGACATCCATGTAAAATATGGTAGTTAAATCATCTTTTCCCTTATGTGTCTTTTCTATTTAGTCATTATTTATAAGTTTTTTGTTCCATTTATTCATTCATATAAAGAAAAAGAGAGAGAAAGGAGGAGGTGGAGCTTCTGAAGAAGAAATTGAATAATAGGGAATAGTTGAAAGTATAGGATGTTGGATTTAGTGTACTATTTAAACCTAAGCATGTTATTATTGAGATGTTGAGGCATGGTTTAAATCCTCCAGTTGGGACACAAAATTCATATCATATCAATCCACTTTTAAAAACCTAGAGGGATAAAAATAGGGGTAACACTGGAGGTATACATAACCACCGTATTCTCTTTGAAAAGTAACATCTTAGTTATTTTTGGCATGATTGGTATGTGCCATTTGTCGCAAGGAGCCTCAAAGCCATATCTTATAATTAAGTAGTATGTTACTTGAGGCTTAAGGGTACACGAACGTCAGAGGACAAGTGGCATCCTCTCATCAGTCACCTACGATGGGGTCATAGCAAAATTTTGATGACATTTTGGTTTTTGTTGAGATTATTGGGTTTTTTTGGTGTGTATTTTTCAATAATGATGTAGAGAGTTTTCTAGTTTGGTACATCTTGAATGAAGGAAATTTTGAGGAATAAAAACACTAAAGAAGTTCTTGGTTCTTTTGTAAAGGGTTTTTGGAAATATTAGAAACCACTACGATATGCAGTTGACGCATCAAGACATCTGCAGGTTCGCATTGAACCTGCAATTGGAAAACCATATTGCTTCATGCTAATTTGGAGAAAACAGAAACTAGTGAGGTGATCTTAAGGATGGATTTGATTAGGTCACTTCAAGGATTGTGGTAATCCTATGGGAAAAAACCAAGGTGTCACCAAGACCAAGATGTTAGAAAGATGACATGTCACCTCATAGGTGAGCAGGGTACATAGAGAGTGTAATAAACTTTTAAGTGTGTCCAGAATAAGCGGGAGTCCACTATCTAGAAATATGATGTTTAGAAACAATGTATTAAGGGGGGAATGTTAGAAAAATCTAATACATTGTTATGCATATGTGGCATTTAGGTGTTGTGACTGTTCTCCTTCTAGCTAGTCGGTTCTCCTTCCAAAACTTTTAGAACATTATATTTATTATGGTGCTTGTTTCATTTTAATTCAAGGCTTTCCAAAATATTCTCTGCACTCTTTATGAGCCTTGAAGATCTATTTGATTGCAAATGAACCTATCCAAGTCAGGTATGTAGAGCTGATGGAATTACAAGAGTTGAGGAATCAGGCTATAAAAATAAGTAGAATCATCAGGCATAAGTTAAGAGCATCTTTGAAAAGAAGTCAAAGTTAAGAGTGTTTCAAGAAGGAAACATTGTGTTAAAATGGGATGAAGATAGGGAAAAGCTAGGAATCCATACGAAATTTTATAAAATTTGGAGTAGTCCTTAAATAATTTCAGCTTGCAAGTATCATAACGTTTTTTAACTTATAAGGATAAAAGGACATGAACTTCCCATTCCTACGAATGGTATGTTTCTCAAGAATTGTTACTAAATTTTTCTCGATGTTGGTTGAAGTAGGATAGTTAGGAATATAATTTCAATAAAGTTATTATGCACACTCACAACATTTTTTACTTTAAATAAGTGCATTTCATGCATAGGATCTGGTTCATTCCCAATCTTTTCCCTATTCTAGTTTTTTTGGGAAAGGTAGAATTTTCAGTTTCATGAAAAGAATTGGTTTTGGATTTGATTCCATTCCGAATGGATGCATTAAGGAACTTAATCATTATAGCTAGCAGGAAACTTAGCCCACAAAATGTCCAAAAAATTTCAAATTTCTCGCGCCTGTGAGAGAGCTCAACTCGAAACTTTAATTCCTAGGATTGAAGGGACTAATTTGACTGTTCTAAGTATGAAATAAAAGAGAAATAAGTATGAATTGCTATTGTGTTTTTTCATAATGTCTATCCTTATCCTAAGATGTCTTTCCAAATTCATCATCTCCATCATGATCGTTCATCAGCCCTTCAAGAACTGATATAGGACCCTGACATAGATAGGAAAGACACATCAAGCTAGAGATGGACATCCCAAAGTGAACAAATGGATAGTCCATGTGCAGGGCTGAAGTAGGATGGGTTACTATTTTTATTCATATAAGTAAGATGTCGTTATCTTCAAGCAGAGTTATGATGTCATCTCTCCATCAAATATTAAAATAGAGTATGAATTGCTAAGATATTGTTTAAAAATGAAATCTATTGAGAAAAAAAATTACACTAAATGATAAAAAAGTAACATCCAAAAACAAAGATCTCAGTACTATTGAACTTCAAACAAGACTGAAGAGATTCAAGTGCATGATGAAGGCTAAAGATAATTAAATAAAGTTAAATGGCTGTAGCTTTTCTATCACTTCTCAAAGTAAGTGAAACAGTTCACTCAAACAGAGAATAAATGAGGTAGTAACATACACTTTTACAATATTGTAGGGAATCATATATATGTATGTGAGTGGTACAAGTGCAAACTTCAATTCAATTACAGGGTAGATTTTTAGTTTTCAAATGGAGCAATATAAACATACATTTGCAACTCATAAATATCCACCTATTTTGCATAGAAATATAATCATTCATTACAAGTCATAACTTGTGTTCCATCAACGCTTTCACCTTGTAAAATTAAAGTAAAATGAAGAAATTATTTCTTATTTTACGAATAGTCGGTGCATATAAAGCCACATAATAGTACAAGCTTGCAATAAACAAGTAAACAGAGCTTAAGGAACACTTGCAATAGAATCACAAAGGAATCATGCAAGGTTAGCAATTTCCGAGATTGGCCTCGGTCAAAAAGGTTACAACACAAATCTATTGTGAGGATACCCAGATCAGAGGTGTGTGAAAGCAGGTAATCCAAGAAAATGTTGCTAAGTGGAAGATAAAATAAAATAAAAACTACCTATTACGTACTATGAGTAAAGAAAAGATTGCAGAAAGAGCCAAATAATGGCGAATACGATTGAATCTATAACAAACCAATAATAGCAAACTACTGAAGGCTTAGTTTGTATAAGTTAAATGTGGATACGAGCACACGAAAGTCAAAGATAATACCTAGATCAATATGGAAAGCAAGCCATGAAAAAAACGCAACCATAAGTAATGGTAAATACTCACAGAACTGCAAATTCAAGCTCCCAGCAGTGGATATGAGATGACTGAGTCCATTCAATAAAGAAAATGCAATGAGTTGTTTAGAGCTGGGACGGTCACGTGTTTGCAACAACACAAGAAAGATATTTATGTTTTGCGAACAAAATAAAAGCTGCAGCCCAAAATGTCCATACACATAATGAAACCAAATTAAAAGTAGGAAAACCCATATGAAGTATACAACATAAAATCAACTCAAAAATGTAAATGGTGACTTAGGCACAAAAGATAGCCCAAGAAAGTGAGCCCACAAAATAAAATCATTTTAAGATGGATAATAGCATACAGTAAGAAAATATGAACCAGATCAAAAACTGTCAAAACGAGCTAACCTAGGTCACAAAAGTCTCAAAACAAAGCTCAAAGGACCTTTGGAAGCGACATCCTTGAGTAATGATGGAAAATGTAGGAACTAGTTTGCTAAACTCGAGCTAGAACACAATAAATAATACACGAATGGTGGAAAATAAAACTAAGTTCATAGAAAAAGCACAAATCCAGAGCTTTAGAGTGGGAAAAACTTACCAGAATCAAACAATGAGTCGTGACAATGGAAGAAATCATAGAGAAAAACCCTATGAGTTCCTAACATGTTGGTACGATGACTGAGAAGATCTAAGTGTGTATGAAATAGTGAAAAGGTGAGATATGCAAACACAATAGTGATAAATTAGAAGGAATCATGCTAAGGAGCAACGAGCCCTCAACAAGATGTAACACCAACTTTAAGTATTTCAATGGTGGGATACAAAAAACAAAGGCTCCAATAGAAAAAATTGTGGTCGACAAAGTTTAGCAAGACCTTCCCTCAAATCTTGAATAGGGAAACCAAAAAGTACATAATGAAGAATTTTAAGGTTTTATACCCTATTTATCACAAGAGGGTGACACATGTTAACTTAGCCTTGGTTATATAGCCATGTATAATTTTTCTTAGCCTTTATCATGCCAATGGTGGGTGTGATTTATTATTTTTAAGAAATTGCAATTATTTTCCAAGTGGGGAAGTATGATTGATCTATTGCATGTGAGGTGTGTGACTTGTGTAAGGTCAAAAACATTATTATTAGCATACTAAGACAACAAGGTGCTAATCATGCATGTGTTCTAAGATGTACATAGAACCAAAATGACCTTTTCCAAATAATACAAAATAGCCGTTTATTTAATTGCTACAAATACCTTAATTTATGCAAAATAAGGTACCTACCTCTCACAAAGGCATGGCTAAGGGTCAACTTCAATTTTACCAATGACATGTTAATTGATTTTTTGGTCTTCTCCAAATAGAACTAAGTGTTAAAATGATATTAGGGATGCTATTTCTGGAAACATAAGAGGGGATGATTTTCTATATATTCTACACTTTTTCAAGCATAGGGGAGAAATTTTTTATGTAACGAGCTACTGAGAATTTTTCCAGCAATTACCTTTTTATGAGATGAACTATTGTTGCCTTTCAAGGGATTTTACATTATTTTGCACTGAAGGTAATAAGTCTTGTGATTAATTTTCCCTTCTTTCTTTAAGTTATGCTTAAGTTGTCTGCTATGCTGAAAAATAGGTGTTTGCGATTAACATTTAGTGTGCATGCTATTGTAAACTGTTATTGTCAGTTATCACTTAAAAGCTTCAATTATTTTACCTTGGAATTCAACACAACCCTCTGGATTGTGCAAGTTTCACTACATATTTTTATCAATTTGTGAATGTTACTTTATTAGAGACCTTAAATAATATTTGGTGTATCACCTCCTTTGTAATTTTTAGTTTACTTTCAAACCCTTACCGGACCAACTTATTTTAGGGATAGACCAAAATTAACAAGCCCTTGTAATATTGAGGTTCACCTCACATTCAGAATAGCCTCAACCCGTGTGGTGTCTCAATTGGATATCCATAAAAGCTAGGGGAGAGAGATAGATAAAACCTTCCATTCCTCAATCATGGTGCACTTTTACTAGAGAACAATGTCCTGTAGTTGTATTTTTTCCAAATAACAATTGTGCTTTTTTTTTCTTGTCCTTTATGGTTTTGCAACTATTGTGTTTTTTTTGGGCTTCTTGTTGGCAAATTGTCCTATCCCAATTTTCTTCACTTTCTTATCTACTTGTTAGGCCTTATATTCTGGGGTTTGGTTCCCACTTCTAAAAAACCATTTTGGTTGTCTTGTTTGATCTTGATTTTGAGCCCTCTTTTATACTTCGGGGTATGGTACCATTCAAAACCATTTACCAATAATAAAAAAATTACCTTTGTGCTTTTAATGGGATAATAATATATTTACATGGGGAATCCATTTAATTTTGAAGTTCCCTCGTTGATGGGTGGAGAAGAAAGATAGACATGCCATCAAAATGTATAGTCATCCATAAATAATTAATTCTAGTCTATGTGCATTATGTCCTCTATTAATTGCAATCCTCATTGGTTCTCCTATGCTTCTATCCAGATATAAATTATTTTTTTAACACTTGGAAATCAAGTGAGAGGTATGAATTATACATGCCATATATCATTCCTCTCACTCATGTAAATTTTTCAAATGATTGTGAGTCCATATCAGAAAAGGAAAATACAATCCATAATTCATTTGTACTCCTTTAGAAATAGCAAATCCCTCTCATAACCAAAATAATTCTTATATGGGTCTAATCGCAAATTGACCTATGATTTGCATGAAATTTCTCTTTGAGATACATTAAACTAGATATTCTCATTTCCTGCCACAACGTAATTGAATCGACCATGCATTGAAACTACCTCAGTGTTACTATACATGACATTCAAATTTATATTTTGACATTTAGTCAAATCATTCTTGCATGGTGAGCTCATCTCCTAGTATGCAAAAATACCATCGATGAATATTTTTATAATGTTGTAGTCTATTCTTCTCCTCGGGCGTCCAACTATGTGAAAAGAATTTATACTATTTTAATGCATGTAGGGAATTGATACTATCATTGTGTAAATAGGTCTATACAAATCCCTTGAAAGAAAGTAGTAACTGCCTCTATTAAATCAAGATAAAAATGGTCACTAGGATTTTATAGAAAATTTCATGCTTATTGGCCATCTGCAAAAGTAAGAACTGAAATACAACATGATATCTATGAGTTAATATGAAAAAATAAATATGATGGTAATTTTTTTTTATTACCCTTAATGAATTAAAGCATAATACAACTAACATTATGAAATCTCAAAATCTAACCAAATAATTTCCCTTGGTTTATTTCTTGACTAAAACAAATAGTGTTATTCTTTTAGAATGTACCTTATAATCAATGTAGATTCCTTTATAATTGTTCAAGAAACACAAATATTCTCATACATAAATAAGTGAACTAATAAAGAAACCCATCTTTTTTATATCCTATAATTTTTATTGTCCAAGGGGCCTCATTTATTTCATTCAATTTGTATAACATCTCACATTCACTTGGTATATCTATATGTAAGCAAAGTATGGAATATTTTACTTTGTATGTGAATTTCTCAACCAATTTCTGTCACAATAAATATGGTCTTAATATTTCCCAATATAACATGGTCTCAATGTTTAAAGGTGTTGTGGGTTCATAATCTAATAGGAGTGTATATTCCATTTCCACATTATAATTTAGTATAATGATTTTATTCAAGTACAAAAGAAACTTCAATCCATGAAACCAACAAATATGTGAAGTCTGGAAGAATGCACGTTATATGTGAACTATTTTAATAAACATATAAAATATACGTGGTATCATTTTCCATAAATTAGGAAGAAAAAGTGGCTATTAAAAATGTCTTGGAACAAGGTCGAAACTAAATGCGAGACTCTAGAAGCATTGTCCCATTTACTCCATCTTGTGACAAAATATTCAATTAATTTTCAAGGCATTTAAAAAGAAACTGTTAGCCTAATATGATCTCTAAGGAAATTCTTTATATGAGAAACTATAGATTCATTCACAGGCTTGAGCAACATAAACTTAATTTTATAGATAATTTATCTTTATATTTATTAACAAAAGAAAAAGAAAGTATAAAAAATGGTCAAAACATTGTAATATGAACATTTTGTTCTTCTCTCACATTAAATTTATCATGGAATATCCTAACCACAACGAATATAAAAAAACGGGCATCCTCTTGAAGCATTGATTTTTTTAACCAAATGTAACGAGTACGTGTCGAATGAATGATATTTTCCTTTTTTCTAGAATATTTACTACATGTACCACATTTGGATCTTTAAAATAGATCATTTAAATTTTCCAACAATTTAAAGACAAGGGAAATTTGTTAGATGTTTTAGTTACATTGTTCATCATAAATATGAATGTAAAATGCTTCAAGACATGAACAATGCTTGCAATTTTTTTAAAAAAGAAGCTTAAAGTAACGTAATCTCATGCATAAATTTAATTTGAGGACATGTAAACCATTATTTGTTTGATTTAAAGAAATTTGAATATTTATCAGAGGACTGAGATCAAAAATATATATTAGTAATAAAGATGATCTATCATGCAAAAGAAAACAAAGTATAAGAAATAATAATATAAAAGTGATTTAGATTATATTTAAATATTTAGGATGATCTTAGACTAGGAACTAGGTGGAACAAGATTAGCCTATGATATGCATACTCATTATATAAAACTATGATTTTAAAGTTCATCACATAATATTGTCAAAAAAAGGATAGTACCATCTTGGTGGTGCTATCATAACCTAGTGGTATTTTCCTATAAGTGAGTGTGGAGATGGTTCTTTCAGGATCCATCAATGGTAGCTTAACTTCACTTTTTTTCAACCCAATTTCATTGTAAAGTTTTGTTATCCAAAATTCACCCCCAAGGTAAATTTTGATAACATGCATCAAATTCTTTAGTCCCAAGCAATTATATTGATTCAAGGCAAAGCATCAGGTTATTGGGGTCCCCTCAGATTTTTTCTAACTCCCCTGGCCAAGAAAGAAAGAGCAAGCTCTGAAAAAATGTGGAAAGGTTGCAGAAGACAGGCTCGGGCCAGGAAAAATCATGAAAAATGGCTAAGTCTTGGTCTCTGGGACAGCTGGGACAAAAGTACGCGAGGGACGCGTGGGACGCGAAAGCGCGAAATGGGCGAAGGTTCGTTTGGGACAGCTGGGACAAAAGTACGCGAGGGACGCGAAAGCGCGAAATGGGCAAAGGTTCGTCCGGGACAACCGGGACAAAAGTACGGGAGGGACGCGTGGGAGGCCAAAGCGTGAAATGGGCGAATGTTCATCCGGGACAGCCGGGATAAAAGTACGTGAGGGACATGTGGGATGCGAAAGCGCGAAATGGACGAAGACAGAAGAGGAAAAGTCAACGTTTGACCTGCGAAACTTCAAACGGCCATAACTTTTGACTCCGAGCTCCAATTCTCACAAAATTGGACTTTCTGGAACGAGCACAACGTCCTCTACGCCACAGAAACTGGATTTCTTATTTTTAATGAGGGTAGATATATTTAATTAAGAGAAACATATTCGGCTCCAGTCGGTTAATGTTCGTTCCCGTCAAATGACAGAAAACGCCTGCCAGACCCAAAATAGCTGCCCGCACTCAGAAGGCCATAACTTTTGCATTTCTCAACGAAATTGCACAAAATTGGTACCGTTTGAATCGTGGTTCTGAGCCCGATGCACAAAAATTAAGAAATTCTGGATTTGATCAGAAATTAATTGAGTTTTTTAAGAAAACGTGGCCAGATTCAGAATAGTGTTTTATTTGGTAGCTGGGAGTGCAATTAAGAGGCATGGTCATCATTCTTTCTCCGCTGCAGCACATGGGATAGTATGGGGAGCCTTTTGCAAGTAATATACAATCATTTCACTCAATTTAATGCTTCTTATGGGTGGTTGAAGGACAGATTTCGGGATTTCCATTTTTCCTTCTCTTCTCCTTCTCATTTTTTCTATAAATTGGAGTGTTGGGCTCATTGTAAGGGAGAGAGTTTTTGGGTAGCAAAGCTCTGCCAAAATTGCTTTGTGAAGCCAGTGTGTTGTAGGCCCTTGTAGTGGACTCCTTGCATGGTGATCCAGGCCCTTATCTTGTAATAGACTGAACTGTGCATGCCAGGAAGCAATAAAATACAAGTTTGTGGATGTATCTTCCCCTGCTGTGTTTTCTTGCATTCTTCTTGCCCCTTTTATCTTTCTACAAGAATATTTTGTCTTTTATTATGTTCTTGCAGGGATTCATTATCATTGTGTATGCTTGGAATATTGTTGTGAATGCATTTTGCTAGATTATGGTGAACTGTCATCACCTCTTCTAGTGTGCACTTTGCCTCTGTATTTCACACATTTGGAGACTACTCTCTCACCCTCCTTTTCTGGTGTATCACCGCTTTAGTGTAGGCTTTCATTTTATGCATTCTTTTTCCCTGGTCCCTTGGAAATTTAGATTAGAACAGTTAGCTTATCCTGCATTAGAGTAGATTGTGGCAGGTAGTTAGGAGCAAGAACCAGCTTTCTCTGGAGGTCTATCTCAAGTAGCAAGTCCCACAACTTGGAGATAGTACCCATGTTATCCAATCACACTGTGAGTTCAGGTATACGCAAAGGGGTGCTGTGATTCGGTGATAACAGTTCTGGCACACCCGGTGGGACCTTAGAGGTCTTCACTTTCATTACAACAAGATTGATGTGCACTTGTTGTAAGTTCCAGCTTTGAAGAAGTTTTAAAATTGCACATCTGGCGACTCCAAAAGAGGCATAATCTGCTGGTTTCTGCAATCCAAGCCTGGAAAATTTATGAGAAGAATACAGACCAGGTCAAGAACTAGGGAGGAAGGATTGTTTGTTTATCTGCATCTATCTCCAGGCAGAGAAAGAAGGGGAAGAAGAGCTCAAAGATCTGCGTCTCCACCTAATAGAACTTTGTCTACACCTCCACCTGGTAGACCTTTTCTCGCATCAACAAGGGTTCTCAGACCAATCAGAATGGTGCAACCACAAAATCCCTTTGTCAATTTCACTGGCAGCAGCCCACTTGCCCTCAATACACAGAATTCAGTTCCAATTGCAGCATTGAAGAACATTCCATTTTTCACTGGAGAAAATCATACCACTCCTGGTGATCATGTCAAAGACATTGCTAACATCTGTGCAATCCATGAGATAAATGAAATGGATGTGGCTGTCAAATTGTTGGCATCATCGTTCAAAGGGAAGGCATTGCAATGGTTTAGGAGCCTTGAAGCTGCTTCTATCATGAATTGGAATCAGTTATGCATAGTTCTCCATGAGTAGTTTGGAGAAAAGGGAGAAAATTTGTCTCTACTGGAGCAATTAACAACTATCAAGAGAGCTCCCAATGAGCAGCTGACTGACTTCAACTTCAGATTTCAAAGGTCTTGGGATAGGATTCCAGTGGCAGTCAGGCCAATAGTAGAAGGTGCTTTTCTATACTACCTTAAAGCTTTGAATTCTGATATTTCTATGTTAATTCAATCTATGGGAGGCACAACCTTACCTACTGCTTATAGCATTGCCATTAGGGCTGAAAACTGTCTTATTCAAGCTGGTAAGCTAGCTCCTAGGCCTCCCATGCCCTTGTATCCAAACCTAGAAAATCCAAGCACTAGTCAAGCACCCACTTTGGCTCCTATTCCCACCCCTAGAAATCAAAGTTCAAATGAGACTTCTACCTCATCCTCTAGTGCTTCAAACGAACTCCAAGAGGTCATGAAACAATTGCAAAATTTGGGAAATGAGCTGGATACTATTAAAAGACAGCAAGCTCAAAGTAATAGACCATATCAGCCTCAAGCGCAGTACCAGGCTAGGCCCCCATACCAACAAAATAGGCCACCAACTCAGGCTGCAAATCAAAATCAGAATCAAGCAAGGCCTCCTGCCAACAGACCATTTCAGCCCTACAATCCCAATGTTGCATCCACATCCAAAGCTTTGGTGCCAGTCCAAAATAACATGGCCCAAGAATATGATTGGTGTTTTCCATGTAGTCAGCTACATAACCAATCAATGTGCTTTAACGGTGCATTAAATCAGGCCCTGATGTTGCAAACCATAGTGGGTCGCAAGAGTCCAACCACGAAGGAGATCAGCAGCAGGAAGCACCTCAGCAAGAAACATCTCCGAACGAAACTACTCTTGTCAATTGGCAGGCTGAAGATTTCTGTGGAATGAATCAAATACCCTCTCAAAGTGTTGCAGCCAACACAAGGTCAAAGAGGAGAAATTTGGGTGAAGAACAGCCATTGGCTTCAAGTAATCCACAAGCCACTGGCAAACAAAATGTAGTTCCAAACGTGCAAGGAACACCTAAACCAGCTCCTAAACTAACTCAAATGCCAGTTGTTGTTGCCCATACACAAGGAATGAATGTACAGGCCAAGGTACAACAAAGAGATGCTTCATCCCCATTCAACATCATTGATCAGATGAAGAAGACAAATGTCAACATATCAATGTGGCAATCACTATCCATCCCAGGCCAAAGAGATTTGCTGGAAGCTGCCATGAAGGACTGGCCAACTTCGAATCAGCAAGTTCAGACGCAAGAGAAGGTACTCACAAATGCTGCCCAGCCTGAAGGAGATCATGGAGGACAGCAAGGTAAAATGTTGAAGCCCCCTCCATTTAATGTTTCATTGATCATAGGAGATAAGTTGGTGCATAATTACATGATCGACTCTGGGGAAAGTAGTTCAGTAATGCCCAAGCAAATAGCTGATCAGCTAGGACTCCAATATGAAGTCATCTCCAAGGGTGTAGTACAACTAGACGAGACAGCAGTGACAACGGTTGGAGTAATCAAAGGTTTGAGCCTCACACTGCACGCATGTCCCAACGTAACAGTGTTACAAGATGTGTCAATCATAGACCTACCACCACTCTTTGCATTATCCTTGTCAAGAGACTTCACTGCTAAAATTGGAGGCTATCTTTCAGCGGATTGGTCGCACATGTTGTTCAGAATGAGATATGGAACCAAAGCCACAATTAGGTCTGAACCTATTGCAAACTTTCACATTGAGCCTTACACTCCAAGCCAGATCAATACCAACTGTTCAGCTTTTGATCAGGAGGATTATCCAAGCACTGATGAAGCTGACACCAAGGTTGGAAGCATACCAGATTTGACTCTTGATGAATGGGCAAGCAAGGTGCATGATTTTGATCCTTATCAAGAAATAGAAGAATCTGAGCTAGGAGTTTATTGCATACATGAAAAAGATCAGCCTATTCCTAGCATCACCAAGCCAGATCAGGAAGACAAGAATGAAGTATGGCAATTGTTCTTTGATGGGTCAAGGAGTAGACAAGGTGCAGGAGGAGGAGCTATGCTCATTTCACTGCAAGGTATAAGGTATTACTCAGCCTTTCATTTCCAATTTTCCTGTTCAAATAACACAGCTGAGTATAAAGCCTTAATTCATGGACTGCACTGGGCAAGGAAGAAACGCATCAAGAATTTACAAGTATTTGGTGATAGTGAGCTGATCGTAAACCAAGTCAAAGGAAAAAATGCTACCAAAAATGATCTGTTGAAGAACTACAAAAATCGGGTATGGGATCTTATTGAAGATTTTGAAACTTTTAGCATCATTTCCATCCCAAGGAAAAAGAATGAAGCCGCTGACAGGCTGGTAGCAATTGGGGCTGCGTTTGATGTTGTAGAAAGTATCAAAAGTGAGAAAACTCAGCCTCATATCAAAGTGGTTGTGAGACCAGCTGTTCCGGATAACAACACAAGTTGGCAAGTCTTCGAGAATGATCAGCAAATTGTTAATTTCCTACAAGAAGAAGTTGAGTTCTCCGCCAGGAATCAAGACAAGCTGGAGCAGCAGTATGGTGACCAAGTGGTGCAGCTGAGAACCAACAAATTACCAAAAGGCCTCATAACCTTGGAGTTAATCTTCAACCCGAATGATCAGTTCCGGAAGGAGAAGGTGAACATTCAAGTAAAGGGTGAAGATTCAGAACCTATCTTAGTAGATGAAGGCAAGACATTACAAATTGGCAAAGTAAGTACTCCACAAGAGAAATCTGATTTTTTTCAGCTTTGTCAAGAATTCCCAGATGTTTTCGCTTGGACTTACAAAGATTTAAGAGGTTTCAATCCAAAGTTGGCACAACATACTATTGAGTTGGATCCGGAATCCAAGCCTGTCAGGCAAAAGCAAAGGCCAGTAAATCCTCATATCGAACCTCTCATGAGAAGAGAGTTAAGAAAGCTCATTGAGGCCAGTATCATCTTCCCCATCAAACACTCAAGTTGGGTTGCAAACTTGGTGCCGGTAAGAAAGAGAAATGGAGAAATAAGATTGTGTGTGGACTTCCGCGATCTAAATAGAGCATCACTCAAGGATCATTATCCGCTTCCATCAATGGAACAAATATTGCAGGTTGTAGCTGGTTCAGAAAGGTTTTCATTGCTAGATGGATATTCAGGCTATAATCAGATATTGGTGAAAGAAGAAGATCAATTCAAAATGGCCTTCACTACAAAATGGGGCACATATGCTTACAAGAAGATGACATTTGGACTGTCAAATGCTGGAGCAACATTTCAGCAAGCTATGGATATGGCGTTCAAAGGCTTGATCAACAAGATAGTGCTGGTATACCTGGATGATATCACTATCTTCTCAAAGAATGCAGCAGACCATCTCTTTCACCTCAGGCAAGTATTTCAGAGGTGTAGAAGGTTTGGAGTGTCATTGAATCCAAAGAAGTGTGTATTCTTGGCACACGAAGGCAAACTGTTGGGCCACATTGTCTCTAGGGAAGGGCTAACAATTGATCCTGAAAGGGTTGAAGCCATCCGAACGCTTCCATTGCCACACCACAAGAAATCTCTCCAAAGCTTCTTAGGAAGGATAAAATTTGTCCGCAGATTTGTACCTAATTTTGCCATCCTCGTGAAGCCTCTAACAATGATGTTGAAGAAGAGTCTGGCATTCAAATGGACATCAAAAGGCAAAGAGAGTTTTGAAAACATCAAGCATGCAATATCACAAGCTCCAACTCTTATCAACCCAGATTTCTCAAAGGACTTCATGTTGTATGTGTTTGGAGGATCAGATACAATCTCAGCTATCTTGACATAGCTGAATAGAGAAGGTTCAGAACAGCTCATTGCATTCTTCAGCCAAACCTTGGAAGATTACGAAATAAAGTATTCTTTCATCGAAAAGCATGTCCTTGCCGTTATCAGAAGCTTGAAGAAGTTCAGACACTTGGTCTCAAACAATAAGATTCAACTACTGGTGTCTCATGCTGGTGTTAAGGACTTCCTCCTAAACAAGGATTTAAACGAGAAGAGAGCAGGTTGGATCACTCAGGTGATGGAATATGATATTGAAATCAAAGTGACCAAGCTAGTTGTGTGAGCAGCTCGTATCCAAACAACCAGACGGGTCAAAAAGTGAAGAGGATGCTGCTCCTACTACAGAATGATCAAGAACAACCAGCTGATGATGCACTCATCCCATGTTGGACTCAAGACCTTGTGCATTACCTCCAAACAGGCCTATGCCCTCAAGAAATGAGCAAGGCAAAGAGGAGATACTTCAGATTACAAGCCATTCCGTATGTGCTTGTTGATGGAGTTTTGTTTAAAAAAGACATCAATGGTGTTCTATTAAGATGCATTGGAACAGGTCAAGTTGAGAAGATCTTACATGAGTTCCACGATGGGGAAGCAGGAGGCCACTTTGCTCCACGAGTAACAGCTCTCAAAATCATGAAAGCTGGTTACTATGAGCCTACTGTGTTCAATGATTGCTACTCATGGGTCAAGAAATGCAGGAAATGTGCATTCTTCACGGGGAAAGAAAGGTTAGCAACGCTGCCCCTTCATCCAATTTCAGTAAATCGACCATTCATGCAATGGGGATTGGACTTCATTGGGGTTATCAATCCCAATTCAAGTCAAGGCCACAAGGGGATACTAACAGCGACAGACTATTTCACCAAGTGGACTGAAGCAGTGGCACTCAAGGAGGCAAATGAATCTAATATCTTAGATTTCTATGAAGGGATAGTCACGAGGTTTGGTGCCCCTGCCACTATCATATCAAATAATGCATTGGCATTCCTTGGCACAAAGATCACCGAATGGGCTGTCAAGAATTGTGTGTATCTCAGCACTTCCTCAAATTATTACCCTCAAGGTAATGGCCAAGCCGAGTCTACAAACAAGAACCTACTAAGAATCATCAGGAGGACTCTGGATGAAAATCAAAGAACTTGGCACACAAATCTCAAATCAGCCCTATGGGCTGATAGGATCACACACAAGAGGTCTACAGGAAGCTCTCCATACAAGCTTGTGTACGGGAAGGAAGCAGTTCTACCCATATCACTCGAGTTGTCAGCATTGGAACTCATGAAACAATTGGAACTAGCTGAGTTTGAACCTATGGAAATCAGGTATGCAGAGCTGATGGAATTATAAGAGACAAGAGAGCACGAAATACAGACCATAGAGAAGGATCAAGCCTTGATCAAGAAGACTTTTGATAAGAAAGCCAAGGCTAGAACTTTCCAAATTGGAGATTTGGTGTTGAAATGGGATGCAGATCGTGCAAAACCAGGAAAGCACTCCAAGTTTGATGCCATCTAGAGTGGCCCGTATATGATCATTGAATGCAAGGGTAGCAACGCTTTCCGACTGGCTAAGTTGGATGGTGAAGAATTGCAGATTCTGGTCAATGGGATCTATCTCAAACGCTGCTACTAGAAAGATAGCTTCTCATCCTTGTAAATATTAATTTAGATTTTCCATTCCTCTAAGTGCTTATGCACATTGCACTGTTGTTAGAGTAGTTTTTATTTCCCTAAGTGCTTCTGCACATGTCCTATTGCTTCCAGTATGTGCATGTTTGCAGTTCATCAAGTTCTTGGAAAAGAATTTGTCGCCATGAGAAGACCAGCTCAACAAATGTCAAATGGCTCATTGATACAAGCTTTCAAATTTCAGATCAGCTGAGAGATTATCAAACAGACTCCATGCCCAATGGATTGCTACAAGCAACTAGCCATTCTTCATCTGGCAGGAAGATAACCCCGCTGAGTCGCCAAATTGTTATCCAAAATTCACCCCCAAGGTAAATTTTGATAACATGCATCAAATTCTTTAGTCCCAAGAAATTATATTGATTCAAGGCAAAGCATCAGGTTACTGGGGTCCCCTCAGATTTTTTCTAACTCCCCTGGCCAAGAAAGAAAGAGCAAGCTCTGAAAAAATGTGGAAAGGTTGCAGAAGACAGGCTCGGGCCAGGAAAAATCATGAAAAATGGCTAAGTCTTGGTCTCTGGGACAACCGGGACAAAAGTACGCGAGGTACGCGTGGGACACGAAAGCGCGAAATGGGTGAAGGTTCGTCGGGGACAGCCGGGACAAAAGTACACGAGGGACGCGTGGGACGCGAAAGCGCGAAATGGGCGAAGGTTCGTTCGGGACATCCGGGACAAAAGTACGCGAGGGACGCGTGAAACGCGAAAGCGCGAAATGGGCAAAGGTTCATCTGGGACAGCCGGGACAAAAGTACGCGAGGGACGCGTGGGATGTGAAAGCGTGAAATGGGTGAAGACAGAAGAGGAAAAGTCAACGTTTGACATGCAAAAATTCAAACGGCCATAACTTTTGACTCCGAGCTCCGATTCTCACAAAATTGGACTTTCTGGAACGAGCACAACGTCCTCTACGCCACAGAAACTGGATTTCTTATTTTTAATGAGGGTAGATATATTTAATTAAGAGAAACATATTCGGCTCCAGTCAGTTAATGTTCGTTCCCGTCAAATGACAGAAAACGCCTGCCAGACCCAAAATAGCTGCCCGCACTCAGAAGGCCATAACTTTTGCATTTCTCAACGAAATTGCACAAAATTGGTACCGTTGGAATTGTAGTTCCGAGTCTGATGCACAAAAATCAAGAAATTCCAGATTTGATTAGAAATTAATTGATATTTTTAAGAAAACGTGGCCAGGTTCAGAACAGTGTTTTATTTGGTAGCTGGGAGTGCAATTAAGAGGCATGGTCATCATTCTTTCTCTGCTGCAGCACATGGGACAGTATGGGGAGCCTTTTTCAAGTAATATACAATCATTTCACTCAATTTAATTCCTTACGGGTGGTTGAAGGACAGATTTCGGGATTTCCATTTTTCCTTCTCTTCTCCTTCTCATTTTTTCTATAAATTGGAGTGTTGGGCTCATTGTAAGGGAGAGAGTTTTTGGGTAGAAAATCTCTGCCAAAATTGCTTTGTGAAGCCATTGTGTTGCAGGCCCTTGTAGTGGACTCCTTGCATGGTGATCCAGGCCCTTATCTTGTAATAGACTGAACTGTGCATGCCAGGAAGCAATAAAATACAAGTTTGTGGATGTATCTTCCCCTGCTGTGTTTTCTTGCATTCTTATTGCCCCTTTTATCTTTCTACAAGAATATTGTGTCTTTTATTATGTTCTTGCAGGGATTCATTATCATTGTGTATGCTTGGAATATTGTTGTGAATGCATTTTTCTAGATTATGGTGAACTGTCATCACCTCTTCTAGTGTGCACTTTGCCTCTGTATTTCACACATTTGGAAACTACTCTCCCACCCTCCTTTTCTGGTGTATCACCGATTTAGTGTAGGCTTTCATTTTATGCATTCTTTTTCCCTGGTCCCTTGGAAATTTAGATTAGAACAGTTAGCTTATCCTGCATTAGAGTAGATTGTGGCAGGTAGTTAGGAGCACGAACCAGCTTTCTCTGGAGGTCTATCTCAAGTAGCAAGTCCCACAACTTGGAGATAGCACCCATGTTATCCAATAACACTGTGAGTTCATGTATATGCACAGGGGTGCTGTGATTCGGTGATAACAAGTTTCTCTATCACAATAGTAGGTCTGTAACAAATCCAAGCTCTTTGCATAAGGCTTAAGAAAATATTAGATGAAAAATATAACACACATTCTTGATCAAGACCAACCTCTGTTGTTACCCCAATTTTTTTTTCACTAAGAGCTAAACAACCTTTCACAGTCTACGTAGTTTTAGTGTGTGTGTGTGTGAGATTAAATTGATCCTTTGAAACTAGGTTTCCCTTTTTCTAATCATACCAATGTACATGGTTAAACCTAAATTTCACCCAAGATTAATGTGTGAGAAGGAATTAAAAAATATCCCCTCCTCTATAGTGAATAATAAATCCTTAATGTAATCCTTGAATGTTACTCTTTTCCCATGTATTAGATAGTAATTAATATCCCCAATTGTCCCGCCCTTAATAATAATGAAAATTCATGTATCTATATAATTCCCTTGTATAAATTTCATCATTAAAAACTAAATAGGATGACGTAAAGTGAAGAGTAGTAATCTAGAAAAGGTAACAAATGATGTAGAATTTCAAATTTGAAAAAATGAGGAAAAAGGAAAGAAGTGCCCAAAGGAGATAGTAGCACTTGAGTGCTCCTAAGTATTATCCCTAATTTATAGGATTACATAGGATGCTTGGAGGATATAATGGAAAATATAGATGTGGGTCACATGATCTCTAATGTCTAAAATTATA
Source organism: Taxus chinensis (assembly GCA_019776745.2). Lineage (NCBI taxonomy): Eukaryota > Viridiplantae > Streptophyta > Pinopsida > Cupressales > Taxaceae > Taxus > Taxus chinensis. The sequence goes on from CM034151.1 coordinate 188,151,692, forward strand.
GTATTCATTTGAGAAAATAAAATGATAAGTGTATCGAAGAAATAAAGCAATGTAAAAAAAAAAGTCTTTCTAGTGTCTACTTTTACTGATTAGGAATAATGCATATAATGACATATTTAGAGGTGGAATAATTTTATTTTTTTTATCTAATTTTTTCACTCACTTTTCCTCCTATTTATCTTTTTGAATGAATATTCATTAGCATAATGTAGATATGAAGAGTGTACCTTGTGGAGAGCTAAAGCGAGTTATAACTGATAGCATGGAAAATCAGGAACACACTTTATATTGTGTTTAATGAATATTATAGAATGTGTATCATAAAATATAGAAGAGGATAAGGATCTCATGGGTGACCTTGTGTGCATAGTATAAATGGTAACTACATTTCTTCCTTGGATATTACCGATACCGCAACATCTTGTTGTTAAGAGTGTTCCTTTTTCCTTTTGTGTGTTACATTTTGTTGAAGTAAGGCTAGACCCACAAAAACAAAATAAGTATATTGTCAATGCTGATGATAAATTAAATTAAAATTTAACTTTGTGAATTTGAAAATAGAAATGTATAATGAAAGATAAGTGAATCAATTATCATAGAATACACCTAAATGTTGAGAGAGGAGATAGAATTATTCATATATGTTTTGTTTCATGAGATTATTGGAATAGTACTAAGGATTTAAGTGTCCAATCGCCAAATAGTTATTTGAGCATTTTATTTCTATAATGAGGATTAAGGCATCCTATCTCTAACGAAAGAGTACTGGGAGAGATGTAGGCTTTTCACTCCAATTGTTAACGCTTATCCATGGATAAGTGACAATGTATACAGTGAAAAACTGTATAGAAAATATTCATGAATGAAACATATTTTAATAATGCAATATTGTGGAAACGTTTTGTTATTATTAAATGAAGAAGCTCAATTGTTTATAGACATTGAACGATAATAAAAATATCCATGAGAAGTGGATCAAATGTACTAACTATGAAAAATATGTAGAAATAACATATTTTGCGTAACTAATCACATTTTAGAACAACTACGATTATCTAGAAAGTAATAAACTAATAATATAATAGCCCCTACTAAAATCAAGACGTGACAACTAAGTAATAGCTAACTAATAGCTAACTAAGTTAAATTAGTAAAATTTAATTACTTTAACTTTACAAATTTGTTAATGATGAATTAACCTAATGTTATTCCTAATACTACCCCTATTAGTTCATCATGGTCTACAGTGAATAAGAGAGAGAAAACTATGAACATAGGGGGATTTATTTATAGAAGATGTTTACATGAGGTTTATTAACTAAAATGTGAATGATTCTAGTGTAATCTAATGTTATAGGAGTTGTAAAATAACTAAATAAATGAAGTAAGAAAATATTAAAATAACACCCAAGAAATATAAGCAATGAAATGTGAAAACCTAATGTGCAAAGAGGGTTAAGAAGGCCTTAGCTGATTTGCAAATGTCACAGGAGTATGTTGTAGTGGAGACTGGATGAACAATAGGAGGAAACCATCACACAAGAGCTTGAGAAAGTGCAGATTTGGACTGTCTTGATAGATCGGGATGCTTAGAGAGGGATAGGGGTGTACCTAGGCACCCTGGTCTAAGATCCGGGTACCCTAGTCTGTAGAAATGACAGAAAAACATCCTTGAGTTTTCCGTTTGAGTGTTTCTCCTATGTTTTTCTTCTTCATGGCACGGAAATGTCAGTATGATACACACAAGAACCCTCATAAAACTACAATAGAAGAATCACCTATAAAACCCAAGTAAAGAATCAAACCCCCCCAAAATAAAGATGCTATTAAGGGTTTGGAGCTGTCCTCGCGGTCCAAATTTTGGACTATCATAATGGTGTACTACAAATCAAACTAATGTAGTTTCTATTGTGTATGTGGTGTGTGTGTCAGTGTTCCCTAGGTACTCTTGTGCTTCAAACTTTTGGAACGTAGTCAAACAATAACTACTAGATGTAGCATGCAAAAATGTGTGCATGAAAACAATTGACTCCTCCCTTTTATTTATGAAGTGTCATATTGCAAATTAACTAGCCTTGTGGTATTGTGATGACGATGATGGGATATAAATTTCACTATATATGTCTTGAGGATGCAACCGTAGGCGGTGATACTAAGTGCTACTGTGTGGTCCTCTCATATGGTCATATAAATTTATATTTAAATAGGTTCTCGTTCTTTAATTCGTCATTAACCCTTGCAAAGGCCAACCCAACAAAAATATATGAAGCTTAAATGACTAGAAGTGGCCCAAAAAATGATAGTAAGTGTAAGAATACCCATGGACCCAGAGAACCAGAACTTGGGCACCCTAGTCATGGCTGGGGTGCCCTGCCCCAATCAAAATCAGAAAACTCATTATTAGAGTACAAACTAGAAAGTACAGAGCAAAACTCAAATTTATCAACAAAACAATGCAAATAGATAAAGTCATGGCATATTATTACTCTTTCTCTTTTCCACTTGATAACATATGATTAATATGAGACTAGATAGATAATGCTCGAATTAACTGATTTTGTTTCTCATGTGGTCCACTTTTATGTTAGTGATCTAATTCTCGGTACATAGAGTGGATAGAGGAGTACATACCTTGAGATCCATTAGATTGAATGGGAAGTGTGTTGACAATGACTAGAAAAAGTTGGAGTGAATAAAAACTGGAGCGATGGAGATTACAGACCAAAGTGTAAAAAGTGTTAAAAGTGCCCCAAGCGAAATGTGTAGTGTAGATGCCATGGTTGGGGTGTACTACATGATTTATCATGTATGTGAATGTCTCGCTATATGTGTGGTTATTGCAATTTTTTCTTCCATATAAATGGTGCTATAAAATATAAGACATCAAGCAATGAAATATGCATTTATATGTTTTGTGTAAAAACAGTATATTGTAAAAGCATATAAAGAAAGATGTAAAATTTAAGAAACTGTGAATCTGATCTGTGATGAAACAGGGTGTAACACTGATTTTTTATGTTTTAACAAGTTTTTTGAACGATCTTAATGCCACTGTACGAAGATAGTAGGGAGGGAAATCTTATTTATCCTCCAACGATAACTACTTGTCCCAGAGTGAGATATCTCGATACTCTGTTTTGCGTTTTATGGTGATTGATGTCATATAGTGTAGAGAGGAAGGTATGTTTATCCTTTATCTTTTAAATGTTCCCTAATGTGCTAAAGACCCCCATCCTATAAATCCAATTTGTAAGGGAGCTCTGGAGACTAAGTCTGAACGCACTCCCTAGATAACCCACTATTCATGACCAAAACTAAAAACTGAATTGTATTGGTAATGTCTGTAAACCCAAATGATTCTCTTCCTCTGGGGGCACATGTGCAATCGTAAATGGAGAATGTTTGGCCGCAAAAGCGGACTCACCATGGATACAAAATTTATGCCCTTAAGGGGGGATGTCCTCGGTCAAGAAAAATGGAAACACACAAACAAGGTAGTCGAGAAAAAAATTGTTCTTTAAGACACACATGCATTAGAAAACACGTGTAATAAAACAATAAATATGTAAGATAAAGCATTAGTAGATAATTTAAACCCCCAAAAGAAATTTTTGAGTGAATAAGAAGGTTCAACATGCAGACACTACTCTTGTGTTGCAAGACACCAAGGGCCATAGTGGCCACAAACAACAGTGTGTACACCAGACAAATGGAAACCTCTCCTCAATAATAAGAACACGAAATACACAGACAATTTAAACAAACCTGTATGGAAGAAAATATCCTTGCATGGAAAATAGTGGCCATGAAACCTGTGAGCAGGGGAGAAAGATGAAAATATATGTCAAATTCATGTGGAAACTAGTAAAGATTTTTGTTATAACAAAAAGGAACACAATAACACTTGTAGGGACTAAAGGAATGCCCCTAGGAGCCACTAGGGCGTAGTAGTCAGTCATCTAGTTGTGTGGGAGCATCCCTATATATGTAGGACAAATATAAAAAAAATTAAATGCGTCATGTTGATTATAAGATAATAAACTCAATCTATCTATCTCCTCGCATTTGTACTAAAGTGTGCATGTAAAGCAAGTTCAACAAGAGGAAATAATGCCAACCATAAAAATGCAACATGGTGTGGATGGATAGAATGGGGAAATGTATAGTGAATAATTTGAGCCACATGCCCACAAGTGAAGGGAATTTATGTATTAAGGTTCATTTAGTATGTTCCCCTCCGTTAAAAATATTTAACACTAAGAAAAGAGTGCGTCCTTAGGAAATGCTCAAACTATGTGTTGGGTTGGAAGTCACTATGTAACTGGTGTATATATATAATACCACATGAATGAAAGTATTGTGCATTGTAGCCTAACGTATTCATGAAAAGATGCATAAAGAGGATTTTTGATTTAATCCTAACGAATATACCCTAAATGATTTCAAGAAAAAGTAATGATGTACCTACCCGACCCCACTCCTTTGATTTTGGGAGAGAAATCCTAGTTTTTATTAATATTATATATATATATATTATATATATATATATATATATAATATATATATATATATATATATATATTCTACTCTTAATAGTACTATAGAGTGGGCCCTCCTTTGTGTGAATGAGATAATGCTATACGCAATTGACGCCTGTAGGGTGAAGGCGTCTATTGTGAGGTATACACTAAAATTCCAAATATGGACCATGAGACTAATTACATCATCACATAGTAGTGCCACTCCTCTAAGAGAATGTGGAAAATGCATAATGGTGTGTAGGTTTGTAGGGTATGTAAGGGAGAGATGTGTAGATTACCTAACATGTGTAGATTTGCATAGTAGAGTAAGATGTCAAGATATACTATGGGGTAGGATTAAAATGTAGTATGAAGTATTATGTGTCAAAATTCACAATATGTTTGGCTACTGTGTGTAATGTTATGGCATTAGTAGCATGTGTATTATTATGTAGGAAAGATGTTTGCTGCAAAGTGTATAATTTATGAAGACAAGATGTCTATAGTCCAGTGTGTGGGTTCATGTTTATAAATGCCTCACTAGTCAAAGTGTAAACACAACACAAGAGTGGTAATCGGGTAACGACATTAGAACATATGGTAGGAACGTATTCGCAAATAGGTCATACATGAGTGTCGATGAAATTTTATGCGTATTGAGGGTGGTGAATTGATGATCGAGGCGCCCCAAGTATGTAGGTGATGGTATTTAATTCAAAATAAGGTAGAGTGGAATGATTGTAAGGAGTAGTTCTTTTTATGAAAGTTATTAGATGTTGAGGCGAGGACTTGAAAGGGTCCTTAAATTGCGAGAGTTAAAAATGTCAGCTAATTGTTATGCATTTTGTATGAGTAGTAGTTTTTTTTTAACCATAGATGACTGGAGTGAAGCGAGGGTTGAACTGATATTTAGAAGAGGTTTGCTTAATTGAATTTGGTACTTCCACAAATAACTTCAAGGAGGAGTATTAGACTATTCGTAACGGAATGGAGTGAATGAATAGGTATAACTTGAGTGGCAAAAGAAGGAATCATATAAGTGAGACCATTCTGCTCATTATATTTAACAATTAATTTAGAAACCCCTTTTAAGATTGCATGGATAAAATGTTGTGCGTCCTAGTGATAAAACCCGACACTCAAGATGTTTGATTCTACATCGTTAAGTGTACAATCATTTCATTATGTCCTTGAGTATGATAACTGTAATATGACGACCTTATAGTTTTCTATCCAATAAGGATGATAGTTAATGAGTAGTGTTAAAGAAGGTGATCAAATCTGTGACGAGAGCTGGAAGTAAAATGTCATCTTCCTTAGTATGTGCAATCCAAAACTAAGAGGCTCTGGTAATGTATGACCTGAGGCTCACTATAAAGAACATGTAGAGAACATAGAATGAAATGGATTAAGAGCGAGAAAACATTACTAAGAATAATCCTAAGATTTTGGATTTTAGATTTGAAGGTAATCAATGGCACCCATAGCCTTAAATTTTCTTGAATAAATGCAAAGCGTATTGATTCCAATATGGGTTGATTAGATTGGAGGAGCACAAGGACATGGACTTCAAAATAATGATCAATATAAGACTATTTTTTTTTGTGGTGGTGATCTTTAGAAGTGATATAGTGTATAGAGGAGTTTTTTTTACAAAAACTTGCAATTGGTATGCCTCTTAAGAAAATCAGAAAAAGAAATTTGGGGGAATTTGGAACCATATAGAGAGAAAATGGAGGAGCCTAATCATGAAACTTTGGATTTCACAAAATGAGTAACTCCAAATGGAATATTGCTAGTCTAATCTATTCTAATTCTATCGGAGTATAAATCACTAAATAAATGAAGTAATAAAATACTGAAATAACAAACAAGAAATATAATTACGAAATGTAACCCTAATTTGAAAAGAGGTGTTTAAGAGGCCTTTAGTAAAGATCAAGATTTTCCGGAGATTGTTTCAGATTATACTATATTAATAGGAGGATGAAAGCATCACTAGGATCCTAAAGAAGAGAATATTTTTCACTATCATCTGGACTAGGGCATCTGGAGAGGATATTGGTTTCCATGGGCACCAAGTGTTCTGAGATAATGTGGTGCCATGGTTTGCATAAATACCAAAGAACCTCTTCTAAAAGGTGACACTGAGTGGGTTCACCTTTGTTTTCCTCATGACTCATGAATGTCAAGATATTATCCCCAAAGCACTAATAAACCAGCGACTATAAGAATCACTTGGAAAGCCCCAAAGAAAAAATATCAAAATCCCTAAAATTAAAGAGCCATTGAAGGGTTCTGGCCATTCCTTATCCTCCAAATTGATGGAATTACACTTAGCACGGCACTACATCTTAGACCCAATATATTCGAGTGTTTTTGTGAATGTTGCTCTAGGTTGCTCATTGCACTCAATTTATGAATTTGAGAAAGTAACTCACGTCGAATGTAATAATGGGTGCAATAGAAATAATAACTCCCCTCCTATGAAGTGTGACATCAGATGAAGCATCGGGTGGTTGTTGGTACCAAATTGATTCTCCCTTGGGAAATCGAGAAGCATCACATATTTAGACGGACACTGAGAGACCAACATATCATTTATGATTCACTTTTGTAGCTTGGGGGGGGATTTTTGTGAATTTTTCTCACTCGAGCATTAGAGAAGGATACCACCTTCATTAAATGATTTTTATCTATCCTCAGTACTTTAGGTTGTGCCTATCAACCAGGTGAGAACACCCATTGTGTAACCTTTGTTGGTGAATGAGAAAGAAGATATCCGTTCGTTGCCCCAAAGTGAAAGGGAGAACCTTAAGAAAATATTTCCATGCACCACAATAACTCTCACAATTGTACCTTCTATAATAAAATGGTGATATTTCTAAACCTGGCTACGGGTTACTAAAGACATTAGATGGGATCCTATTACTTCTTAATATTTTGGGCAATAGAATTATACATTTGTGGACATAAGGCAAATAGGGGATTTCAGGGAGGATTCCATTATTTTGATAATTGTTAGTGGAGATTAAGGCATGGGATAAAATTTATTATGGATTCCAGACTCTTTGGATACCTTCACAACGTTTTTTGAAAATTAATGATAGAATGCTTCATATTAGCTAAACTATTCCTTCAACCAGAAGTGGTTGCATCAATGGACGCCCAAATTTGCAATCGTTTCACACAACTCTCCAATAATTTGACACAAATACTTGACCTAAAGACTCAATTAAAACATTAAGAGACCCCTGTCTCCTCCTGCCTAAGATACACTCCAAGGCGTATAGAAAATCTTTATCAACAAATGACAGTAAGTTGATTTTAAAAAATTGTTATCTCTCAATACATGAGAAGCTCTTCTTTTAATGAAATCCCACAGTGCCACTAAACTATCATCGTATGGAGATCTTAGTGATGATTTAGAGGGACTTTAACACAAATCTTGTAATAAAACAAGAAAGAACTACTTACAGACATTTCTGAAATAAATCCACCAATTTGCCAAGATTGGACAATAATTAATTCGAAGGTGACTAGTTCATCAGTAGCGAAAAGTTTTCGGGGTTGAACAGTCTCAGAAGATTTTCAATGCCTTACACTCATAACAAACATGACGTGCTTGGAAATTTTAAAACACCAGAAAATTAATAGGGTCGCAATTGGTCTCTCAGAGATGGTGGGGGGGGTGGGGCTCTCTTATTTCTCTTAGGTCAACCAAAATTCAAAAACAACCCCACCCTTTGCATGAGTAGTCTCATAGAACTTATACTTTTACTCACCAGTCATCCTAAATTTCCCCCAAAAAGAAAGAATATTCGAGAACCGTTATTCTAAAAATTTGTCTCGAAAGCGACGTTTTTAAAATTTACATCCAACCTCCGTCATTTGCTAGGTGGACAAATCAATGAACTAACTAATCACATGTATTAAAGCGCTTGACTAATGACAGGATGCCATCCACACTTTTTTACCATTTATTCTAAATCAATCTTTTTGACATCATGGGAGAAATCCCCATTTTAATCATTGTCTAGTGGCTCTGTGCAGCTGGATATTACTAAGAAATCCTTTCAACCCTTAGGCAAAACACTTTTCTCCTTTACACCTGTAACCCTCGCTAATTTCACCCTTTTCCCATTATTTCCTCTACACTCTACTTTGGCATCCACTACTCTAGTAATGTGTGTAGTGGAGACGGATGAACAATAGGAGGAAACCATCACACAAGAGATTGAGAAAGTGCAGATTGGACTGTCTTGATAGATCGGGATGATTAGAGAGGGATCGATAGGGGTGTACCTAGGCACCCTGGTCTAGATCCGGGACCCTAGTATGTAGGAAATGACAAGAAACATCCTTTGAGTTTTCGTTGAGTGTTCTCATTGTTTTCTCATGTACGTAAATGTCAATGTTATGATTCACAAAAGAACTCATAAAACTACAATAGAAGAATCACCTATAAAACCCCAAGAAAAGAATCAAAACCCCAAAAATAAAGATGATAGTAAGGGGTTGAGACTGTCCTAGCTTCCAAATTTATGGATTATCACTAAATGTTTGTACTACAAACAAAACTAATGTAGTTCTAATTGTGTGTATGTGTGTGTGTTAAGTGTTCCCTAGGTACTATTGTGCTAATTCAAACTTTGTGACGTAGCAAAAAATAACTAGAATGTAGAATGCACTAAATGGTGTGCATGCAAAACAATTAGACTCCCCTTTTGACGTGTCATGCAAATTAACTAGCCTTGTGTGATTTGTGATGAGATAGATGCGAATAATGTAAACTATATATTGTACTTGATGGATGAAACCTTAGGCGGTCGAACTAAGTGCTTAAGTTTGGGTCCTCATTATGTCATATTAAATTCTATTTAAAATGGTTCTCTTTCTTAAAGTTCGTAATTAACCCTGGAAAGGCCAACCCAAAAAAAATATATGAAGCTTAAATGAATAGAAGTGCCCAAAAAATGAGAGTAAAGTGTGAAGAAGACCAATGGGACCAGAGGGAACCAGGGAACTGGGGGCCCACCCTAGTAATGGCTGGGTGCCCCATCAAAATCAGAAAAAACTACATTATTAGAGTAACAAACTAGGAAAAGTACAGGAGCAAATAAAAATGTAGCTAGCAACATAAAACAATGCAAAAATAGATAAGTCATGGAATAATTATACTCTTTTAAATTCTGATAACCAATGAATAATAATATGAGGACTAGACTAGATAAGACTCGAGTAGTACGTGATTTTGTGTATACATTTGTCCCACTTTATGTTAGTGATCTAATTCTAGGTAACATAGAGTAGAAGAGAACAATACTGAATCCATCTAGAGTGATGTGGAATGTGTGACAAGATGCTAGAAAAGTTGGCGTGATAAAAAAAATGGCGCATGGAGATTAAAGACGCAAAAAGTTGTAAAACGGGTTTAAGGTGAACCAAAGGCAGAAATGTGTGTTGTAGATGACCAATGTTTGTGGATGTTTTGTACTACATGAATAGTATCATGTATCGTGATATGTAAAATGTCTCGCTATATGGGTGTTATTGAATTTTTTCTTCCCATATAATGGTTGCTATAAAATATAAGACGATCAAGCAATGTGAAATATGATGTATATGTTATGTGGTAAAAACACATGTATATATGTAAAAAGCATATAAGAAGAATGTAAAATTATAAAGGAACATGTGAATCTGATCTGTGATGGAGAAAAAGGGTGTAAAAATGATTATTTTTATGTTTGTACAAGTTTTGTGAACGACTTATGCCACTGGACGAAAGAATAGGGGTAGGGAGAAAGGTCTTATGTATCCTCCAACTAGTAACTATTCCCAAGGAGGTGAAGAATCTAGCAATCCTTGTTTCGTTTATGGGTGATATTGATGTAATGATAGTTAGAGAGGAAGGTTATGGTTTATCCTTTATCTTTTCATTGTTCCTATGTGCTAAAAGACACCCTATCATATACAATCCAATTGTATGGAGCTGTAGACTATCTGAATCACTCCCTAGATTAACCAACTATGTCATGACCAAAAACTAAAAAATGAATTGTATGGTAAATGTATGTAAACCCAAATGATGCTCTGCCTCTTTGGGGCACATGTGACATCCGTAAATAGGGATGTGGCCAAAGAGGACTCACAATGGATACAAAATTTATGCCCTTAAGGGGGGGGATGGGAGTCCTCGGTAGAAATATAAAAGGAACAACAACAAGGTAGCTAGAAAAAAAAAAAAAAGTGTTTTAAGAACAACATGCATGTAGAAAACAAGTGGAAGTAAAACAAATAATATGTAAGATAAAGCATAGTAGAAATTTAAACAACCCAAAAAGAAAATTTGAGTGAATAAAGAAGGTTGCAAAATGAGGACATACTCATGGTGTTGCAAGACACTCAAGCCATAGTGGCCACAAACAAACAAGTGTGTACACAGACAATGGAAACTCTCACTAATAGAAACAAGAAATAAACAGACAATTTAAAAACTGTATGGAAGAAAGAAAGAAAAATATCTTGCATGGAAAATAGTGCACATGAAACCCGTGTGAGCATGGAGACAGATAAAATAGATGTCAAATCATGTGGAAACTAGTAAAGATTTTTGTAGAACAAAAAAGGAAACAATAACACTTGTAGTGTACTAAAGTGTATGCCCCTAGGAGCCACTATGGGAGTGGTAGTCAGTCATCTATGTTGTGTGTAGGCATCCCCTATATAGTGTATGATCAATATAGAAAAAAATTAAATGCGCATGTTTGTATTATAATGATAATAACACTCAATATATCTATCTCGCATTTGTACTAAAGTGTGCATGTAAAGCAAGTTCAAGCAGAGTTAAATGCAACCATAAATGCAACATGTTGGGTGGATGGATAGAATGGAATGTAGAGTGAATAATTGAGCACATGCCCCAAGTGAATGGAATTTTATGTATTAAGGTTCATTTAGTATGTCCCCTCAGTAGAAAATAATTAACCATAAGAAAGAGTGCGTCATTAGGAAATGCTCAAACTATGTGTTGTGTGAAGTGCACTATGTTAAATGTGTAGAGATATAATACAACATAGAGATGAAGTATGTGTGACATTGTAGCCCTACCGACTATCTCATAGAAAAAGGAATAACGAGGATTTTTGATTTATCTAAAGAATTATACCACTAAATGATGCAAGAAAAAGTGATGCTGTAACCTACCCCGGACCCCACTCCTTTGATTTGGGAGAGAATCCTAGTTTCTATTAATATATATATATATATATCTATATATAATATATAATAGTATATATTATATATCTATATATATATATATATATATATAATATAGAGTGGGCCCTCCTTTGTGTGATGAGATAATGCTATAAAAATTGACCCTGTAGGGTGAGGCGGTCTATTTGTGATGTATACACTCAAATTCCAATATGGACCATGAGACTAGATTACATCATCACATAGTGAGTGCAACGCATAGAAGAGAATGTGGAAAATGCATAATGTGTGTAGTAGGTTGTATGGTATGTAATGAGAGATGTGTAGATTACCTAAGATGTGTAGATGCATAGTAGATGTAAGATGCAAGATATACTATATGAGGTGTAGGATGTAAAATGTAATATGAAGTATATGATGTGTCAAAATGCACAATATGTAGTGGCTAATGTGTAGTATGTGATGCATTAGTAGCATGTGTATGATGTATGTAGGACAAGATGTATGCTGCAAAGTGTATAATTTATGAAGACATGAAATGTCTATAGTCCAGTGTGTGGGGTTCATGTTTATAGAATGCCCTCAATAGTCAAGTGTGAAACACAACACAAGAGTATGTAATCGTGTAACGACGATATAGATACATATGGTAGGACGTATGCGCAAATAGGTAATAACATGAGTGTAGGATGAAATTTTATGCTAGGTGAGGGTGGAATTGATGTCATGCGCCACCCAAGTATGTAGGTGATGGCTATTTATTCAAAATAAGGTAAGTGGGATGATTGTAAGGAGTAGTTCTTTGATGAAAGTTATTAGATGTTGAGGCGAGGACTTGATAGGGTCCTTAAATTGCGGAGAGTTAAAAATGTCAGCTAGAGTGTGATGCATTTTGTAATGAGTAGAGTAGTTTTTTACCATAGATGACTTGAGTGAAGCTAGGTTGAACTGATATTTAGAAGAGGTTGCTTAGATTGAATTGGTAATGTCACAAATACTTCAGTGGAGGAGTAGGACTATTAGTACGAGGAGATGGAGTGGAATGAATAGGTAGAACTTGAGTGGCAAAAGAAGAGAATCCATATAAGTGGGACCATTATGCTCATTAGATTTAGACAAATTATATTTAGAAACCCATTAAGATTGACATGGGATAAAATGTTGTGCAGTATAGTAGATAAAACCCTGACACTCAAGATGTTTGATTCTACATCGTTAAGTGTAGCAATCATTTTCATTATGTCCATTGATGTGATGATAACTGTAATATGGACGACCTTTATATTTTTCTATCCAATAAGGAGGATAGTTAATGAGTAGGTGTTAAAGTGATCAATTGATGACTAAGGAGCTGAGTAAAAATGTCATCTTCCTTAGTATTGCAATCAAAACTAAGAGGCTCTGGTAATGGTATGACCTGAGGCTCACTATAAGAACATGTAGAAGACATAGAATGAAGATGGGATTAAGAAGGAGAGAAAACATGAGCTTAAGAATAATCCTTAAGATGTTGGATTTTAGATTTGAGAGATGTAATCATGGACTCCATAGCCTTAATTTTTTCTTGAAATAAATAATGCAAAGCTTGAATTGATTCCAATATGGGTTGATTAGATGGAGGATCACAAGGACTATGGACTTCAAATAGATGATCAAATATAAGACTTATTTTTTGTGGTGGTGTATCTTTAGGAAGTGATATAGTGTATAAGGATTTTTTTACAACAACTTGGCAATTGGTATGCATCTTAAGAAAATCAGAAAAAGAAATTTGGGGAATTTTGGGAACCATGATAGAGAGAAAATGAGGATCCTAATCATGAAAGCATTTGGATTCACAAAAATGATTAACTAAAATGGAAATATTCTAGTCTAATCTAATTCTATAGGAGTAGTAAAATAACTAAATAAATGAAGTAATAAAATACTGAAATAACAAACAAGAAATCTAAGTAACGAAATGTGAAACCCTAATTTGAAAAGAGTGTTAAGAAGGCCTTAGTAGAATCACAGATGTTACGAGATTGTTTCAGAGTTGATACTAGATTAATAGGAGGATGAAAGCATCACATAGGATCCTAAGAAAGAGAATATTTTCACTATCATGCTGGACTAGGGCATCTGGAGAGGGATATGGGTTCCTATGGGCACCATGTTCTGAGATATGGGTGCCATGGTTTGCATAAATGACCAAAAAACCTCTTCTAAGGTGACACTGAGTGTTCACCTTTGTTTTCTTCATGACTCATGAATGTCAAGATATGATCACCAAAGCACTAGTAAACCAGCAATAGAAGAATCACTTGGAAAGCCCAAAGAAAAATATCAAAATCCTAAAAATTAAAGATGCATATGAAGGGTTCTGGCCATCCTTAGCCTCCAAATTGATGGAATTATCACTTAGCACTGCACTACATCTTAGACCCAATATAGTTCTAGGTGTGTTTGTGTAATTTTGCTCTAGGTTGCTCATGTGCAACTCATAGTTTATGAAGTAGTGAGAAAGTAACTACACGTAGAATGTAATAATGGTGTGAATAGAAATAATAGACTCCCCTCCTATGAAGTGTGACATAGATGAATCATCCTTGTGTGTTGTTGGTATCCAAATTGATTCTCCCTTGGAAATCGAGAAGCATCACATATTTAGAAGGACACTGAGAGACAAATAAATCATATTATGGTCATTTTGTAGTTGGGGAGGGTATCGGTTTGACTCATTATCACTCGGGCATCAGAGAAATGGGTAGCACCTTCATTAAGGGTTTGATCTATCCTCATTGCTTTAGGTCATGCCTTTTGACCAAGGTGAGAGGACCCATTTTATAACCTCTATCGGTGAAGTAGAATAAAGATATCCTTCTCTGCACAAATTTGAAAGGGGACCCTAAAAAAATATGATCAGTTCACCATAATTTAACTCTCACGAGTTGTCACTTCTAAAGAATGGTGATATTTCCTAAACAGGGTTAAAGGTTACTAGAGACATTATGGAATCTTGATTGCTTCTGCATATTTAGGTAGTAGAATTTATACATTTGTGGACACACAGGGAAAATAGGGGTAGTTCAGGATGGATTCATTATTTTTGAATAATTTTGGTGGGAGATTAAGCAGGATAAAACTGATTATACTATATATGTGAGAAACTTCACAATAATGGGAATACTAAATGATAGAAAGCTTTAGAATAGCTAAAATATTCCTTCAACCAGAAGGTGTGCATCAATGGAGGCCCAGATTTGCACGGTTTCACACAATCTCTAAGAATTTAACATGAAGGCTTGAGGTAAAGACTTAATAAAACATTAAGACCACTGGTTCCTCACACCTAAGATACGCTCAAAGGCTTACGGATAATATGTATCAACAAATGACAGTAAAGTGATTTTAAATTGTTTATCTCATTGCAGGATGAAGGCTCTTCTTGAAATGAAATTGTAAGTGCCACTAAACTGTCATAGGGATGAGATCCTGTGTGATTTGGAGGGAATTTAACAAAAGAGTGCAATAGGTATAAGAAAAACTACTTGCAGACATTCTAAAATAAAGCAGACACAAATTGGTCCAATATTGACATGGATTAATTTGAAATTGATTAGATTCATCAATAGAGGAAAGTTTCCTTGAACAATCTCAGAGCTTGTCAATGGTTCTACACTCATAACCAACTTGACGTGAATGAAATCTAAAACATAGGAAATTAACAGGTTTCTCAGATTGGTCTCTCAGGAAGATGGGATCTCTCAAATTTTCTCTTAAGAATTCAACCCCTGACGCTTTGCAAGAGTATTCTCATTGTATTTATACATTTCACTCGCTCACTCATCCCAAATTTTCCCCCAACAAAAGAAGAATATTCGAGGAACCTTTTCTTGTTATCAATTTTCCTTAGAAAGTGATATTTAACAAATTCACACCCGAAAGCTACCAGGTGGAAAAATTATGAACTGATCACATTTCTCAAACCCTCGACTAATCACTAGGATGCCATGCCATAACTTTTTGACAGTCCTTTTAATAATAATTATTATTCTATCATGCAAGAAATCCTTGTTTTAATCATTTTCCGATAGCTCTGTATAATTGGATCTGACAGGTAATCCGTTTTCACCCTTGAGGCAACACCTTTTTCATCCATTGTACACCTGTGACCTCTATCATTTCATCCTTTTCACATCTCTTTCATCTACAAATCTATCTTTGCATCCAAATTCTCTGGTAATTCACATGTTTTAGCAAGTTCCCGAGCAATTCCAATCTTCAAAATATTGACCTTAACAATCCTTAGACTCACAAATTAAGTTCTGAATCCATTCAATGTTCACTTTACAGACAAAAATGACAAGGAACTTTCATCAAAAAAATGATGAAAAATAGTGCGTATTCACACCTCTAGGAGTCTTGGAGCAAAACATGGTGGCAAAATTAGATGTAATGCATAGTAACCATTGATTCTACCCCTTCTCAACTTTATATTAGAGTCCATCCACGTGTTTCCTTGGTACAACTACAAAGGTGAGGTACAGAGCCAAGTTTCCAAACAAGCATGGACCTTCCACATACGTTGGGCCCAGAAAAATGCCTTTTGGCCTTTGAAAACTCTCAGTATAAAAGGATCTAGCAGAAACCTCCACGTGTCTCAATGGTGCACTTTTGATATGGTGCCAAAAAGTGGAGACCGCAAAAAAGCGTGGGTTCACCATGTGTCTCAATCTAGTAGAGTTGTTGAAAAATGTTAAGGACCAGTGGAAGGCACCATGTTTCTAGGGTCCGAGACAATTTTCCTTGGTCGTTAAAAATTCCAAGCAAGGGCAGAGTGAGTGGAAACATCCACATGTCTTCATGGTGCTCTTTCAAAAATAAAATTCAGGGGCAAGTCCCCAAATAGGCACGGTCCCTTCACATGTCCCATTCCTTTAGAAAGTTGCTTGAAAATTTGAATTATACAAAGGAACTGGTGGAAGCCTTCACATGTCTCCTTGGCGCAATTTTGCAATGGTGCCCAAATGTGGAGACCCTGAACAAGTGTGAGCTCACCATGTGTCTCCTTGGCACAACTGCTAAGGTAGGACCTGGAGGTGGATCCTCAAATGAGCGTCGGTGCTCCACGTGTCCATGGTCCATCAAAGTTGCATCGACCGCATACAAAAATGTTTAAGTCTATGCAAGTCCAGCGGAAACCTCCATGTGTCTCCCTAGCGCAACACCAAAGGTCAAACCAAGAGGTGACTTTTCAGATGAGTTCCCCAAAGGCCCTCCACGTGGAAAAAACATGAGTTGAAGTGGGCCTTAGATTTTTGAAATTCCCTACTGAGCTACATCTAATTAGAAAGGACCACTTTTCCATAGATATTCGGAGAAAATTTGACAGGGAAAACAAAACGTGACTGTGGAAAAAATGTAAGGAAGGGGAAAAACTTGAGTTTATGCCCAAGTTACAAATTATTTCATATGGACAGAGGAATGGAAAAAAAAATTGGATTTAAAGTGATCCTCAACCAAAGGAAAGGACTGATCATGGAAACCAAATGAAGGACAAATATTTCATGCATCAACATGGGGAGATAGAAAATATAACACATCCCACAAACTGAAGAATTTCAAGGACAAACGGGGCGAGATCAGATTGGGCACCAACATCGGCTCTGACTTGGGGATGGGCACCCCCTGTGAGTGCCACAAGAACAAATAGTAGACCAAGTGCTATAAAATAAACCATTGGGTTAACCTAATGGAGTCAAAGAACAAGCTTGTAGAGTAGAAAAATAATAACCAACCCCACCAAGGATGAACCAAGAAGCCAAAAAAATGGCCATGAATGACTAGGATGAAACAAAACTAAAAAAACAAGAAAGTAGAAAGAAACCAAAAAGACTATACACTGTACAATGGTGTATACCTTGATTATGAGAAATAAAATCAAGGAAATGTTTCAAATGCTTTCCATTAACAGGGTAACCCAAGCAATTCCCCATGTAATTATTTTAAGAAGAAAGTATGTTCACCAATTAAAAATGTCAATTGAATAAGGGCCCATCCATAATGCATCAAACTTTCCATGTTTTCCCTTATCCTCGTGCCTGTTAATCCCATAATATCACAAGATCTCCCACATAGAAAGCTCTTAGAGTCACTTTCTCATCAAACAACTTCTTCAATTTCTCTCTGAATTTTAAATGCCTCTGATGGGATGCCCTTCTTTTTTCATCTAACTCAACAATGTGATTTATACCAGCATTTCATTTTGACTTTGAATGCCTACTACAAATCACCACAGTTGCTGAAGAAATTTAAATGAAGACAATTGCATACACAGGGGAAAAAAATCTTGAGTTCCATACACCAAATCAAATGGGATTTTTCCAGTAGCTTGTTTAATAGTGATTTGATTAGCCCAAAAAAAAAAATTCAACTTCTTATCACACTACCTTTTTTTCAACTCCAAATTTCTTCTAATTATCTGCAACAGATTTTTATTGCTAGACTCTACGTGTGCATTTCCCTGGGGATTATAATTGGAAGCATATGTCAAATTGATCCCATATTCATGACACATAGCCACCAAAGGTTTATCTTGAAATCTCATGGCATTATCAACAACTATTTTGGTAGGTACCCCAAATCTACAAATGATATAATTCAATATAAAATCTATGACAATTTGGTGAGTTTCCTTCTTGGTGGGTGTTGGTGCTCAAAATAGTCTCGCCCCATTTTGCAATTGAAAATCTATCGATTTACCACATCTTCCATATTTTATCCCCTCATGTTGTTCCCGAGAAGTCTCTACCTTCCTTTTGTTACCATAATCAATCCTTCCTTGGGCCGATCATCACGTATGGATCCATATTTGTTTCCTTGTTTCTCTATTCCTTTGAAAAAGTCTGTATTTTGGTGTAAAAATTCAGGTTGTCCCATTATTTCTATTTTCCATAGTCAAGAATTATTGTCCTTATGATTTTTTCCCTAAATACTTGAAGAAACATGAATGGATGTAGCCTAGAGGAATGTATTTGAGCCTTTTAACTTTTCTGAATTCTCTATGCTTGGAGAAAATTTCATCTCCGGGCTCGATTGGTTGTTTCTCTACATTTTACGGTTTGACAGGTGTTTCTCCTGGTCAAATTTACATCCTTGCATCAATAGGAAATGTGGCCTCTTTTGGTTGGACGCGGCTTGGCAGAGTACTTCAAAAAATATTATGAATCATCTCAACTTAAAATCCTATCAATGTGAAGAACGACACTCATTTGAAGATTTGGTTTTTGGTTTGGCCTTGGAGTAGCATTGTGAGGACACGTGGAGGTTTCCGTTGCTTTTCCCAAACTTAGGAAAATTTTAATGCAGCTAATATAGTTTGCCGGGATAGGGACATGTGGTGAGCCCATGCTCATTTAGGGTCTCAAATTTGGGCACCATTATGAAATTGCACCATGGGAGACACGTGGAGGTTTTCATCGGGTGTTCCCATACTTAGAATTTTCAAAAGGTTTTGGGAGGTCTAGGACACGTGGAGGGACTGCACTTTTTTGGGATCCGGCTCCTAAGTTTTACTTTTAAGAAGTGACAAGAGGACACTTGGAAGCCTCCGCTCATTTTGCATTTTACTTGGACTTTTCAACAGCCAAAGGAGACTACCTCGGACCCTGACACATGGCACCTTACACTGAGCTTTAAGCCTTCAAACAAATTTTTTCAGTCCAGGACATGTGGTGAGCCCACGCTCATTCAAGATATCAACTTTTGGGGACCATCTCAAGATGCGCCATTGTGATGCGTGGCAGTTTGAAAATTCAAAATGACGGGGAAGTGGACCATCGGGGGAAACTTTTATTTTTTGCCTCTTGCCACAAAAAGTGTTAAAATATCAAAATGGCTTGCAAACCCAACAAAGGATAAGTTAAAATTTGAGGGGAAGGTCAATGGCAGAGGTGTAAACTTTCAGAGGAAATATAGAATATTTTCCCTTTAGAAAAATGGGTCAAAGTGAAGAGAGAGAGCGCATTTCTGTTTAGACCCACATTTGGACACCAATCAGGCCCATTTTTTTAAGGCGTAGGGGCAGAACAAAATGGGAATTTTTTCCATTTTTTCAAAAGGTTGTAAAAATTCAAAAGAAAACATCCGGGCCCATTTTAAATTTAATCTTCCATGTGTACGACCCAAATTCAAAGTAGAGATCTATGAAAGTTGTGTGTCTGAATCTAATTTTCCTCCCATTTTTACTTAAAATCTCCTGGAAGTGTGAGTATTCATGATTTATTGATATTTCCTACATGCTAAGAAGAAAGGAGAGTTCATATTGATATCAAAATTTGGTGAGAAAGATCTGGAGACATATTTTACCATTAAGATGAGATCTGACCCTTGGGCTTGATCTGATCTTCCATTTTTCCTTCCCAAGTATGCAAAGAAACAAATTTGATAGATTAGGGGTGTAAGTGGTTGGAGAATAGAAGGAAGAGTGATATACCAGAAGAAAGACTTGAATGCGGTAGATATTTAGAGAGATCTGCCCCCTGAGCACCTGACAACTTTTTCACAGATTTGATTATGGGAATCCCGATCAAGATCATGGTGAACACTGGTGCACTCAATGTCTAGATTTTTTTGGGGAAAAAAATCTATTGCAAAATTTTATAAATTACACAGATTTATCGCAAATGGTTGGATTGTTAGGGGTCGAGACTAATTTTATATTATAAAAATCTTGATAGAGCCCATATTTTTTGAGAATCCATATGAGAAACCTTTCTATCTCTTTTATATTAAATTTAATCATGTCAAGGTGGTTGTGAGTCTACAGCCATTGAAAAGCTCTAAGATTGTTCTAGAAAATTTCCCCTACTGATAAATTTAGTCAAACTCGAGTTATTTTGTGTTAATCTTGATTTAAATGTGTCTGTTTTATTTCTAAATATCTACAAATAGTTTTTCTTGTTCCTATTGTAATCTTGTATTAAAATCCCTCTCAATCACAAAAGATCTCAATCCTTATGAATGTTTAGTGGCATCTGCAATTTCATTTTTTCAGAAGTGATTTCATCTGGGAATGAAATAAATTATTTAAAATCACTTTTCTTTCATTTGTTATAGATATTGTTTGTAAGCCTCTGGGTATACCTCAGGCATGATTGATCTTATATTTTGATGCTTTATTAGGTCTTCTAATTCGAGCCTTTGTGCTAGAATCTCATATATTGTGTGGAAAAGTGCAAATCTTGGCCTTTATTGATGCACACCTTCTAGTTGAAGGAACATTTAGTTGTTCTGTAGCATTTTGTTTGTTGAGCCTTCCATTTTTTAAAAGCTCTCAAGGATCTGGAAAATCAAGTCCATCCTGCCTCACCTCCCACTAAAAAAAATCATTTTAAAAACATCCAATCCTACCTGTACTACCCCTGTTTTCCCTATGTGTATACAAATGCATAATATCTATTACCAAAACATGTAGAAACAATCAGGTTTCCAAATTTCTTTAGTAGGTTGAACCTTGTCTAAGAAATATCTCCATTATATAGAGTGAAAACTCGTGAGAGTTGGGTTTTTTTGCATTGATCATATTTTCTTCAAGGTCTCCTCAACAAATTTACAAAGAAGGATATCTCCATCTCCTCCCCCAACAACAGGCTACAAAAGGGTCCTATCACCCTGATTAAAAGGCACAACCATAAAGTAGTGAGCATAGATCAAATCCTCTTAAGGGTGCTATCCATTTCTCAACATCTGAGTGACAAAGGGCTAGTTAGATCCCATCCCCAGCTACAAAATGACCAATTATGATCTATCTGTCTCTAAGCTCCCTGTCAAAACTTGTGATGCTGGTCAAACTTTAAGGGAGAATCAATTTGGGTACAAATAGTGGGGATCATATCCACCCACTTAGTGAAGTAATCTATAGCCACTAATATCCATTTATGGCCAGCACTTAAGGGATTAGAAATCTCCCCAATGAAATCCATTCCTCATTTCCTAAATGGGGATTCAATTGATACAGGTTGCAAAGGAAGGGATCCTGAATCTTTTAGTCTTCCAGAAAAGCATTGGAAACTTTCCGATTTTCTTACCAATAGAGTTTTATCTTTGAAAATATTTGGCCACCAATAACAAACCCTTAAGATCTTATGAGTTGTGACCCTTGCAGAAAAATTTTCCCCAAAAACTCCTCCATGGAGAACAACAATTATCTTTGGGGCTTCATCTTAAGTGAACTCCCTTAGGGTTCTTCCAAGCTAGCCCAAAATCAGTAATGACATATTTTTGGGAAGCTAACTTAAGTGATATTTTCTAATTCTTGCTCAAATGTTCAAGGCACTGTAGATGTTTGAGATAGAAAATTATGTCCTTGTACGATTCATAATTTATTAGTTTTTCAAGGACATTTAGGATTTCTTCTTCAACTTTATCTACCTCAATTTTCTACGTATTGTTCGCTGCCATAAGTTTTGTCAGGCTTAAACCTCTGACAAATTTTTTTGTTTGGATATCCATATCATACTCTTGCAATTTGTTTACCCATCGACATCTTTTTCTTGAAACCTCCATTTCTGATAGGATATATTTCACCATGGTGTGGGGAACATAAGAAATGACTTTGGAACTTATAATATATGGCCTGAAAACCTTTGTTGCTTTTACCAAAGAAACTGATTGCTTCTCCATGATAGTATACTTCAGCTCATCTCCTTGTAATTCCTTACTGAAAAAACCAATTAGTCTTTCAGCTCCCTCATCATCCTTCTACAACAATACAAATGCAATAGTACTTTCTGAAGCAAAAGAAAATATTTGGAAAGCCTTCTTATAATCTGCAACTACTAAAACAGGGGAATTTTTTAATGATTCTTTGATCCCAGCAAAATCTTGAACAATTGCTTCCTCCCATTTGATACTTTGGTCTTTCTTCAGCATGCTAGTGATTGGGATAGTTAGTTCAGCAAAGTTAGAGATAAATCTCCTAATAAAATTAATCTTCCTAAAAAGGATTGAATTCCCTTCTTGGTTCTTAGAATAGGGACTTTGTATATGGCTTCTACCCTCTCAGGATCAATCATGACCCCTTCCTTCGACACAATGTGTCCAAGCAACTTTTCTTTTTGAACTCCAAATGGCACTTCTTGGGATTTAGTGAAATACCATACTCCCTACATCTTAACATCATTTTTTCTAAGTGTTGAAGGTTTTCACTTCTTTTTCTAGAGAAAATAGTCACATCATATTGATATACAACAATTAAATCATTAATATAGCTAGGGAAAGCTACATTCATTTCTCTTTAGAAAGTGGCTCCAACATTCATTAGAGTAAAAGGCATTCTGACATATACATATGTTCCCCAAGGAGTGGTAAAGGTAGTCTTGATTCGCTTTGATTCCTTCACAACAACCTGGTTATATCTAGAAAAACCATCCAAGGTGGATAAAAACTATGAACTAGTAACCAATTATAACAAATTGTCCATATTTGGTAGAGGGTAGTTTTCATACATTGATGCTCTATTAAATTTTCTAAATTCCACACACAACCTTATATCTTTGTTCTTCTTTCTGAAAGGTACCAAGTTTGCAATCGATGATGAGTACCTTATGGACTGTATAATTCCTCCATCACTCATTTATTTCAATTCTTCTTGTATGTTCAGGAAAAGGAGTTGATTGATTGGCCTCTGTTTCTGCCTAAACGGCTTGGCAGAAGATTCTAAGGGAATTTCATGCTGGAAAAGATCCTCTCTGTATGCTTTCAGTTCAGAATAAGACCATGTTATGAAGTTCTGGTATCTCTTCAATAATTAGACATATGAATACTTTTCTACCTAGCTAGATCTTATGTGGTTTATCATTTGTGCCCAGGTCGTTCTCTTCAACATCCCTCAAGGCTGACACGTGTTTGTTGACAATGCAATCAGCATTATCAAAGTTTGATTCAAGTGCCACCAAACCTCTGGGAATATTATTAGTCTTCAACTGAATGATGTCTTTGCTAAATAGAGTCTCCTTCCATCAACCGAACAAACCATTGGTTCCCAATCTATACGTTGATATGTAACTTCTACTTGGTTTTGCAAAAACCTTTGCACCTAGGAGTCATCTTCGAATACTTGTCAATGTTTTACATTTTTAGGAACAAATGACCTAGTCAATACCTCAATATTATACTCACAATAGGGGGATACAATACAATTTTCAAATCTAGACCCCAATACAACCAATTTTTCTACTAGAGTATTGTACTTTCTATCATGATGTATTATGTTGAAGGATTCAAACATCTCAATGAAATCCTAGACTGCATGCTTATACTTCTTTATTCGCTGATTTTTTGTTGCATACAGTTTTCTAACCTTCTTGACAATTAGCTCTAAATCTCCTTTAATAATGATGTCTCCAATATGATATTTCCATGTAATTCTTAGACCCAAGAGAAGTGCTTCATACTCAGAAATATTTTTAGTGCACTCAAAGTTGTGTTTAAAAGAGAAAATGAACTCTTCCTGGCCCGGAGATATCAGAAAAATACCAGCACCATTTCCAAATTTAGAGAAAACCCCATCCAACAAAGTCCAAGGAGAACCTACTTGATTAAGAGACTTACATTGATCAATTTTGTGATCTTTACCATCAGCAAATCCAACAAAGTTATCAACATCAGTGTTAGTGTATAAGACTTCATAGGAAGCATTATTGGGATCTTCAATGAGACGTAGCATCTTCTTTTCACCATAAAGCTTTACAAGGCTGCCCTTAATAGGTATAGTGGAAAAAGACATATCCATTTACACACTCCCACCCACACTAGCATCCCATTTTCTTGATAACAACATTCCCCATTTGGCAGGGCAATCATCATAACAACATCTATTTTTAAGTTCTTTCCTAGTTAGGCTATAAGTTGCACTATCAAACCCTTGACACATCAAAGCACTCGCACCTCTCTGGAATCCATGGAAGTGCACTTCCCATAAGTTCTTGTCACTTTGATATCTAATTAATTCATAACCTCAAGTAGCATAACATTGCATGATGCTCGAAAATAAAATACAAAATTGTGTAACAACCTATCCCCAATAATCAAAGTAGTGAAAAATGGATCTACATTCAGTTATGACTCAACCATGGATGTTCCCAAATATACTTCAGGTGGCCCACCTAGTTCTTCTAGCACTTGAGGTTTTTCCAACTTTGTAATGGTAGGAGTAGTCTCAACATTGTTTACATCTCTGCCTTGGGTAATATTTTCTTCTTTCAATCCTAAATACTCAAAGGCCCTTTTCTTGTGCGTAGGAATCCTAAGCAGCTCAACAATTGGAATAGAAATCTTGATCTAACTCAATACTTGGGAAATGTCATAAGGAATTTATTTTGGAAAGGAAACATTTGGAGGAAGACTGAGAAAATCATCTGACAATAAAGTATTTTTCATGGTCTGAGCATGGGCAGGGATACTAGTTCTTCTTGGGGACACAAGGCCTTTTCCAGATGTATCTTTCTTAAGAGTTTCTTTTGAGATATTGGTGATAACTGGAGTTTTTGGTTTGGACTGAGGCCATCCTCCTTTGAAAACTTTACTCCTAGTGTTATATGCCTTTTCATGGCCAACTACAACATTCATTGACATCAGCCTATCCTCCTGAGAAGGGATTCCTCCATCATATTTTTTAATCATTAATGCCCTTAAGTATTAAAAATCATTACTAGGAAATTAAAAGTATTGTACCATATCTATTTCAAAAGTATGAGAGGGAGGAAGGGGTAATACTCAGTGGATGCAATCCAGAAATCTGCAGTAGTTCTGGCACTGATTAATTCAGTCAAAGTTGCTTCTTGCTGTGAGATTTTAGAGCACCCCATCATGCACACATCATCATAAGTTTCATCGTCAGCTTCCTCAACTTCCTTTTCTTCATCACATGGGGCATGTGGCAAGAAATATCTATCACACCACTCAATTTCATTGTCTTATTCCACAATAGAAAATCTAACAGCTAAAGGATTAGGCACCAATTCATTTTCCCTTGGTTGGGGCTATCTATTTCCTAATCCCACGAGTCATTTGCCTCTATCATTAGATATATGATCACCCCTAGAATGATTTGTAATTATTTCTCTACCTTGTGCTTTATCATGACCTTGGGAACCTTATCCAATCCCCTTATTTGCCCTAGCCAGTTTATAGGATATTTCCTTAACAACATCAGCCAATGTTTTCACAACCTCTTCTACATCCACAAAACTACTTGACTGAGGATTCTCTAGATTGATCAGCTTGATACCTTCCCTTTTAGGAGGCTTACCAACCACTTTGATATTGTTTTCAATTTACAAATCCATGGTGAAGGCCTGCCTCAATGTTGTTGGGTTCTTATCCCTCAAATTATAGGTAACATTGTTATCAAAAGTATCAGAGTATTTTATCAAAAAAGAAACATCACTTGGCCCCAGGATCACAGGTAGCCTATTCAGGGTCTTATTGAACCTTATATTGAAGTCATGAAAAAATTAATTAAGATTCTTTTTTATATTTTCAAATTCCTATACAAGAAACCTAAGGTATGTTTTATCTCCATACTATAATCTGAAATCATTCTTCATTTCTATCCATGAATCAATGGAGTTGTCTGGAAAATATTTATACCTATCCCATGAATCCTCCTCAAGAGTATGAATAAACAAATTTATATACACATCCTCAAATTCAATCTCAAAGTCCTCCATCATATTGACAAAAATATTTAAGTGCTGATCACCAGTAATAACATTATTTCCTTGAAATTTAGGAAATCTACTTCTAACATCTTGGGGCACAACATTTGGATATCTAGCCATACCTCTGAAATCTATAGGACCAAAAGTGTTCACAAAAAATGGAGGTCTGGGTGGGGGCTGGGCCATATTGTTTTTGGGAGTGTATCTTACATGAGAAAAAAAGTGATGGGGAGTGAGAGCTCTTTGGGGCACAGAAATACAATTCTCAGAATGAATGTTCTCTAAAAATTTTGTTTCTTGGAAGATCTTATCAGCTTTGGAGAACACAAAGCCAAAATGAGTTGCAATTTTTTCAAATACAAAAGAAGGCCCCTCTCCAGATGGAGAATTTAGATCTACAAAAAGACTACCTGATCTAGAAGTACTTGAGGAAGTATCACAATATTCAATGATAGGTTGAACAATTTCGATAATTGATAACTCCTTTCATGATTTCTGATCTCCAACAACTTTCCAGATTATTCTTCCTTCGGAATTTGTCTTTCCCAATTCTGGAAACAACTTTTTAACAAGGTCTTCAATGAAGAGAGATCTTCTTCCTTCTAAATTTTCATAGATTAGTGATGAATTTCAATTGACAGGGGTTAAGACAATGGCATTTATGAAAAGTTAATTCAAAACAGATTTACCACTAAGTATTTTCACCTTAGTTTTGCAAATGCACTAAAATTGGTTTGTCAAATGTCTATCAACACTAAATTCATGCAAATATTCACAGATATGACCTTCCTTTACCTGTGTTTAACATTGGTGGTGTAAAATCTAACAGAAACTTGAAATATTGCACACATAAATTGTAAATTTTCTCAATTCTTACAAATTGGGACACATGATGATGTTTCAACAACGTATTTGCACTATAAAATTTGTAAGAAGAATTTACCAGGGTCTATATGAGTTGTTGATGGTTTTTAAACTTTTCACATACCTGCATGTCCCTGGAAATGACACCAATCTTGTTTTGTTGCCACACAAATAAATCTTAGAGCTCAAATAATCCCTGAAAATGCAAATTAGGTCCCAATAACAACACCATTCAGGAGTTGTTGGCACACAAATAATTCTTGAATATCAAATAATTCCTATCAACGTAAATCACGTCCCCAAAAATGGTACCATTTTGGTGTTGTTATTGTACAAATAATTTTCAGAGCTCAAATAATCCTCGTCAACGTAAATCAAGTCCCCAGTAATGGTGTCATTCTGGTGTTGGTATCCAAATTGATTCTCCCTTGGAAACCGAGTAACATCATAGATTTATCAAGGCGCTTAGACATAGACAGATCATATTATGAGTCATTTTATAGCCAGGGAGGGGATTCATCTATCTTTATCACTCATGCATCATAGAAATGGATAACACCTTCATTAAGGATTAGATATATCCTCACTACTTTAGGTTGTTCCTGTCAACCAGGGTGAGAGGACCCATTTTGTAACCTCTGTTGGTGAAGGAGAAATAAGATATCCTTCTTTGCACAAATATTGAAAGGCAACCCTAAGAAAATATGATTAATGCACCACAATTTAACTCTCATAAGTTGTCACTTCTAAATAATAGCGATATTTTCTAAACAAGGCTAAAGGTTACTAAAGACATAATGGGATCCTGATTGCTTCTGTGTATTCTGGCATTATAATTTATACATTTGTGCACATACAGGGAAAAAATGGGTATTTCAGGTAGGATTCATTGTTTTGAATAATTTTGGTGGGAGATTAAGCATGATAAAATTCATTATGCCAGATCTTTGAAAACCTTCACAACATTTGGAAAACTAAATGACAAAATGATTCAAAATAGCTAAAATATTCCTTTAACCAGAAGGTGTGCATCAGTGGAGGCCCACGTTTTCATGGTTTCACACAATCTACAAGAATTTAACACGAAGGCTCGAGGTAAAGACTCAATTAAACATTAAGAGACCCCTGGTTCCTCATGCCTAAGATATACTCAAAGTCTTACAGATAATCTTTATCAACAAATGATAGTAAAGTGATTTTAAATTGTTTATCTAATTATAGGATGAAGGATCTTCTCGTAATGAAATTGCAAATGCCACTAAAATATCACGGGGACGAGATCCTGTGTGATTCAGAGGGAATTTAACACAAGATTGCAATAGAAATAAGAAAAAATACTTCTAGACATTCAATAATAAAATAGATACAAATTTTCCCAACATTGACATAGATTAATTCGAAGTTTATTAGATTCATCAGTAAGGGAAAGTTTCGTTATACAGTCTTATAGATTTTCAATGGTTTTACAATCACAAAAAACTTGTCATGATTTAAATCTAAAACATAAGAAATTAACAGGTTTCTCAAATTGGTCTCTCAGGAAGATGGGCTCTTTCTAATTTTCTCTTAATAATTAAACCCCAACCCTTTACAAGAGTATTCTCATTGCATTTATACATTTTACTCACTCAGTCATCCCAAATTTCCACCCGAAAAGAGAATAATATTTAAGGAACCTTTTCTTGTTACCAATTTGTCTCATAAAGTGATGTTTAACAAATTTACACCCGTAGCTACTAGGTGGACAAATCATGAACTGATCACATTTCTCAGACCCTAAACTAATGACCAGGATGCCATGCCACAACTTTTTGACAGTCCTAATCATTATTTTTATTCTATCATGCGATAAATCCCCTTTTTAATCATTTCCCAAGGGCTCTGTATAGCTGGATATGAGAGGCAATTATTTTAACCCTCAAGGCAACACCTTTTTCTTTTACGCCTAAAACCTCCATCATTTCACCCTTTTTCCATTTTTTCCTCATCAACTATGCTCTGCATCCATATTCTCTAGTAATTCATGTTTTTGCAAGTGCTCGAGCAATTCTAATATTCAAAATATCAACCTGTACATTCCTTGGACTCATAAATTAATCTCTTAATCCATTAAATTTCAATTTTTATACAAAATGAAAAGGAATTTCATCAAAAAATGATGAAAAACAATGTGTATTTGCATCTCCAGGTGTCTTAGAGCAGAAAAAGTGGAAAAATGAGGTGTAATGCACAACAACCGTTGATTCTACCCCTTCTAAACTTTATATTAGAGCCATCCACGTGTTTCCTCATTGTAACTTCAAAGGTGGGGTACAAAGGAAAGTTTCCAAACAAGTGTGGGCCTTCTACATTCCCTGGGCCCAAGAAAAATGCCTTTTTGCCTTTACAAAGTCTTAGTATAAAAGGAGCCAGTGGAAGCCTCCACGTGTCTCAATGGCACACTTTTTATATGGTGCCTAAAAGCAAAGTCCCCAAACAAGTGTACACTCACCATGTGTCTCTCATTTTGACAGAGTTGTTGAATTTTTTTTAGGACTAGCGGAAGGCGCCATGTGTCTAGTGTCCTAGACAGTTTTCCTTGGTTGTTGAAAAGTCTAAGAAAGCGTAGAGTGAGCGGAAACTTCCACATGTATTCATGGCACTCTTTCAAAAATAAAATTCAGGGGTAGGTCCCCAAACAGGCACGGGCCCTCCACGTGGCACAGGCCTTTAGAAAGTTTCTTGAAAAGTTTTAAGTATAAAAAGGAGCTGGAGGAAGCCACCATGTGTCAACTTGGCACAATTTTGTGATGGTTCCCAAAAGCGGAGACCCTGAACAAGAGAAGGCTCACCATGTGTGTGTTTGGCGCAACTGATAAGGTAGTACCCAGATGTGGATTGCCAAATGAGCGTCATTCCTCCACATGTCCATGGTCCATCAAAGCTACACCAACCGCATAAAAAATTTCTAAGTTTGGGTTGGGCCAGTGGAAACTTCCACGTGTCTCTTTGGTGTAACTGTAAAGGTCAAACCAAGAGGTGAATTTTTAGATGAGCGTAGGCTCTCCATGGCCTTAGAGTTTCAAAATGCCCCATCGGGCCACATCAAATAAGAAAGGACCATGTTTCCACAAATATTTGGACAAGATTTGACAAGGAAAACAAAACGTGACTATGGAAAAAATAGAAGGAAGGGGAAAAAACCCAAGTTTATGGCCAAGTTACAAATTCTTTCATATGGAAAAAGGAACAATTTTTTTTTATATATTTAAAGTGATCCTTGACCAAAGGAAAGTACTGATCATGGCAACCAAATGGAGGAAAGATCTTTCATGCATCAAAATGGGGAGATATAGAATACGACAAAGCTCACAAACTGAATAATTTCAAGGATAAATGGTGAAATATTAAACATAACACCAACATGTGCTTTGTGATGGAGCTAGATGGATGAAAATATAGCTATATATGACTTTGATGAATGCAACCATAGGTGGTGATAATAAGTTCTTAGTGCTTTGTCCCTCATTACAATCACATAACTTTATATTTATATGATTCCTTCACTTGAATTTCATAATTAACCATGAAAAGGATGACCACCAAAATGATATACTTATCAAATAGATAGGAAGGACCCAAAGGATTAGAGTAAAGTGTTAAAAGGAAAGGAGCACCTGACACTGTTTTCCTCGATGAGCACCCAAATCAGACATAGGAAAAACACATTATAAGAGTACAAACAGGGAAAGAACAGGACAAAGATCAAATGTAACAACATAAAACAATGCAAAATGACAAAAAAATGGGTTGATTATTACTCTGTTCACTTTAGAACCACATGAATAGTAGTATGAGATAAGGACTAGATAATGACTCAAAGCACGTGATTTTGTGTCTACATAGGTAAACATTTATTAACACACACATGATAAAAAAACCTATACCAAGGTGAAGGAAATAACTTTATGATCCTTCCTTAATTCAATATGGTCTATTTGGATCTCATCTTAATAGAATTTTTTGGATAAAGGTTCTTTCTCTTAATGATGTGCATGAGATATAATAGGATCAGTAACTATCTCTCTATGTATATAACCTCTATTGTGCTTGGCACGTGTGCTTGAAAATAAAATTAGTAGATATGAATATTTTGAAAACTTATGCTAGGTAGGCTTTTGGATCAATAAATCCTCTACTGAGCTTTCTCATATCTTGAAATAGGAAGTGACATGAAAAACTACCCTCCATTCAATTTTCTATACTCCACTAGGAACACAAATATTTGAGAAATCAATGAATAATTTGAATTATTTTATTATGTCCATATAAATTCTAAGTGAAAAGTGAAGAAAAATAGATCTATAGGAATGAATAAAGTGTTTGGTACTTTATAATGTTAGTTCATTTACAATCATTTCTCTTCTACTATGGAAAAATTCTACTGTAGGATACATTTTGAGTACAAATATACAATTTTGTACCCTTTTAAAACCTATTTTCATATTTTGACATTTTTTTCCCAAAAATATGTCCACCAAAATCTCCCTAATCCTATTTTATCAATTTTGTATCAAAATTTGAATTTTTTCAAAAAACGTTGAAATATTTTTGCTGAACTGAAAGAAAGTTATTGTAATTTAATTGAAGGTTGTGTTTTGCATAAAAAGGGGCTCTCATGAGACACTTTTTTAGTTTTTTAGCTCTATGGCCTCTTTCCCTTTACAAAACTGTCTCAAAATCCTATATCAATTTGGTCTCGCTTCGTTTGTCCTTGAAATTCTTTAGTTTGCGGGCTCTGTCATCTTTTCTATCTCCCCATATTGATGAATAAAAACTCTTTCCTCCATTTGATTTCCATGTTTAGCCCCTTTCTTTAGTTTAAGATCACTTCAATTCCAGAAAATGTTTTTCATTCCTCTATCCATGTGAAAAGAATATGTTACTTGGGCGAAAACTCAAGTTTTTTCCCTTCTTTCCATTTTCCAGAGTCATGTTTTGTTGTCCTTGTCATTTGTATCTCAAATATCTATGGAAACATGATTGGATGTGGCTTGGAGGATCATATTTGTGCCCTATATTATTTCCAAATTCTCTCTCTTGAAAGAAAGATTCATTTCTCGGTCGCAAATGGTGATTTTCCTGCATTTTTACAGTTTGACAGGTGTATTTTTCCTAGTCAAATTTATATCTCAGCATCTGTGGAAACATGGTCCTTTCTAGTTGGATGTGATTTGGCAATGAGGCACTTTGTAACTCTAAGGTCCTGACTTCAACTCAAAACTTTTCCACATGAAGGGCCAGACGCTCATCTAAAAATATGCCTTTTAGTTTGACCTTGGAATTGTGCCAAGGAGACAAGTGGAGGTTTTTGTTGCCTTGCCTAGACTTAGGAAATTTTTTTCATGCATTCGGTCCACCTTTGGTGGACCATGAACATGTGGAGGGATGACACTCATTTGAGGATCCACCTCAGGGTCGCACCTTAACAGTTGTGCTAGGGAGACATGTGGAGGCTTCCACTAGCTACGCTCTATGCTCAAACCTTTCAAAGTAACTTTCTAAAGGCATGGGACATGTGGAGGAACTGCCCCTATTTGGGGACCGACCCATAAATTTTATTTCAAAGAAGTGCCAGGAGGACACTTAGAGGCTTCCACTCATTCTGCCCTTGCTTGGACTTTTCAACGGCCAAGGAAAACTGTCTCAAACCCTAGACACATGGATCCTTCCATTGATCCTTAACCTTTTTTAATGACTCTTCCAGACTGACACATGCGGTGAGCCTATACTTGTTTGGGGTCTCCACTTTTTGGGACCATCTCAAAGTGCACCATTAAGGCATGTGGAGGCTTCCGCTAGCTCCTTTTTATATTGAAGCTTTTCAAAGGCAAAAGGACAATTTTCTTGGGCCCAAGGCATGTGGAAGGCCCACGCTTGTTTGGAAAATTTCCCCTATACTTCTACTTTGTAGTTGTGCTAAGGAAACACGTGGATGGCTATAATATAAAGTAGAGAAGAGGTAGAATCAATGGTTGATGTGCATTGTGTCTATTTTGTCACCATTTTTTCTACAAGACTCCTAGAGATGCGAATACACATTGTTTTTCATCATTTTTTGATGAAATTCCTTGTCATTTTTGTCTGTAAAGTTCTGTTGAATGGATTTAGAACTTAATTTTTGAGTCCAAGGATTGTTAAGGTTGATATTGTGAAGTTGGAATTGCCCAGGAACTTGTAAAAATGTGAATTACCAGAGAAGATGGATGTGGGACAGAGTTGCAGAGGAAAAAGAGGGAAAAGGATGAAATGATGGAAGTTACAAGTACAAAAGATGAAAAAGGTGTTGCCTCGAGAGTGAAAAGTATTACCTATCAAATCCAACTATATAGAGCCTTCAGAGAATGATTAAAATGGGGATTTCTCGCATGAGAGAATCAAAATTATTAAAGGGACTGTAAAAGAGGTGTTGGCATTGCATCCAAGTTATTTTTTGAGGGCTTGAGAAGTGTGATTAGTTCATAATTGGTCCACCTAGCATCTTTTGGATGTGAATTTGTTAAACGCCACTTTCTGAGTAAAATTGGTAACAAGAAAATGTCCCTCAAATATTATTATTTTTAAGGGGAAAATTTTGGATGAGTGAGAAAGTTAAATGTATAAATGCAATGAAAATACTCTTGCAAAAGTTCGAGGGTTGAATTCTTAAGATAAAATTTGAGATAGCCCATCTTCCTTAGAGACCAATCTAAGATACCTGGTTAATTTCTTCTGTATTATATTTTCTATCATGTCAAATTGGTTGCAGATGTATAGCCATTGAAAAGCTCTGAGATTTCTCTAGAAGCTTTCCCATGCTGATGAATCTAATCAATTTCGAGTTAATTTGTGTCAATCTTGGAGCAATTTGTGTTTGCTTTGTTTCAGAATGTATGCAAGTAGTTTTTCTTATTCCTATTGCAATCTTGTGTTAAAGTCCCTTTGAATCACATAGGATCTCATCCCTGTGACAGTTTAGGGGCATTTGCAATTTCATTTCAAGAAGAGATTTCATCCTGTGATGAGATAAATAGTTTAAAATCACTTCATTGTCATTTGTTGATAAATATTATATGTAAGCCTTTGAGTGTATCTTAGGAGTGAAGAACCAGGGGTATTTGATGCTTTAATTAATTATTTTAACTAGAGCCTTCATGCTAGATTCTCAAATATTATGTGAAACCATGTGGATCTGGGCCTCCATTGAAGCACACCTTCTAGTTGAAGGAATATCTTAGCTATTCCAAAGCTTTCTGTCATTTAGGTTTCCCATTGTTGTGAAGTCTTTCAAATATTTGTTATAATCAACTTTATCCTGCTTAATCTCCCACCAACAATATTCAAATACCATGAATCCATCTTGAACCACCCCTTTTTTCCTTGTGTGTCCACAAAGGAATAAAATTTTTTTTTACTAAAATATGCAGAACAATAAGGATTTCATAATGTCTTCAGTAACCTTAGCCTTGTTTCAAAAGTATCTCCATCATTTAGAAGTGACAACTCTTGAGAGTTAAATTATGGAGTATTGATCATACTTTCCCAAGGTTTTCTTCATAAAATTTGTGCAAAAGAAGGATATCTCCATCTCCTTCATCAAACAGAGGTTACACTACGGGTCCTCTCACCCTGGTCAAAAGGCACGTCCTAATGTAGTGAGGATAGGTCAAATCTTATTAAAGGTGTTATTCATCTCTCCAAAAAATTTGAGTGACAAAGGGCCAATTAGATCTCATCCCCTGCAACAAAACAAAATACATTATGATTTATCTATCTCTAAGCTCCATGTCAAATCTGTGATAGTACGCAGCTTGAAAAGGATAACAAATTTTGATACAAACACTCGTGGTGTTGTTGCCAAGGATTATTTGAGCTCCGAGATTTATTTGTGTAGTAATAACACTTGTGGTGCCATTGTCGGGGATATTTTTATTTTCGAGATTTATTTATGTGGAAACAATACTCGTGGCACCATTATCAAGGATTATTTGAGCTCCGAGATTTATTTATGCAGCAACAACACTTGTGGCACTTTTGTCAGGGATTATTTGAGATCTAAGATTTTTTTTTTTGGCAACAACACTCGTGGCACCATTGTCAAGGATTATTTGAGCTCTAAGATTTATTTGTGTGGAAACAACACACGTGGCACCGTTTTGGGGATTATTTGATCTCCAAGATTCATTTATGCGGCAACAACACTCGTGGCACCGTTGCTGTGGAAATTAAGTTGTGTGTAAAGTTTGAACACCATCAAGAATGCATAGAGACCCTTGTAATGTTTCTTGCATGATCTAAGTGTAAATACATTGCTAAAACATTGTTATATATTCAGATCTATAAGAATTGTTCAAAGTTGTCAGTTCTTAGTGCAATATTTCCAGCTTATACAGTTATTGCACTAAACTTTGTATCATCATTGATAAATTTGGGTAGAAGAAGAGCAGCTGTTGTAAGATTTGCATGAATCTGATATTGATAGAAATTTGATAGGTCTTTCATAGTACATCTACACAAACTAAGGTGAAAATCCTTAGTGGTGACTCTTTGTTGTTTAAATTCTTAATAAATACTAGTGTCTTAACATATATCAAGTAAGATTTGTCATTAATCTCTGTAAATTTGGAAGGAAGAAGATATTTCTTCACCAAGGACCTAATAGAAGGTTGTTTTCAGAGTTGTGAAAGTCTAATTCATAGGGAAGAAAAATTTGGAAGTTTGCTGGAGATCAAGCATCAAGAAAAGAGATCTCCATTGGTGAAACTGATCAGCTTGTAATTGAAGACTACAATAATTCCTCAAGTGCTTCTGAATTAGGTAGTCTCTTTGTTGAATTGAATTCTCCATCTAGAGAGGGTCCTTCTTTTGTAGTTGAAATTTTTTCTTCTCAATTTGCCACTCTATATTCCAAATCTGATAGAGTTTTCCAAGAAACAGAGTCTTTAGAGGGCATTTATTCTAATAATTTTTCCATGTACCACACATACTTCTCACTCCTTGTCATTTTGCATCTTATCCAAGGTCACCTCCTCAAAATAATATGGCTCAGCCTACACCCAGACCTCCATTTGTTGTTAATACTTTTGTTCCTACCAATTTTAGAGGTATTGTTGGCTATCCAAATGTTGTGCCATATAATGTAAGAAATAGATTTCCTAAGTTTCAAGGAAATAATGCAATCACTAGTGATCAGCACTTGAAGCTATTTGTCAATATGATGGAGGAATGTGAAATGGAATTTGAGGATTTGTACATTAAATTGTTTCTCCATAATCTAGAAGAAAATGCCAGGGACTAGTATAAATCCTTGCCAGATAATACCGTTGATTCTTGGACATGAGATGAAGAATGATCCTTTAGATTGCATTATGGAGATAAACACATACCCTAGGTTTCTTTTATCATAATTTGAAAATATAAAAAAATAATCCTAATGAATCGGTGCATAATTTTAATACAAGATTTAACAAAACATTAAGAAGACTGCCTTTTAATTTGAGGCCATGTAATGAATCATGTATGACAAAGTAGTTCAAATGCATTTGATAAGAAAGTTGATTACTATTTGAGGGATAAAGAACCCTAGAACTTTGAGGCAGGCCTTTATCATGGATCTGTAGATTAAGAACAACATTAAAGTAGTTGGGAAACCTCCTAGGAGGTAGGGTGTTAAATTGATCAACCTAGAGAAGCCTCAATCACGTAAGGCTGTGGATATTGAGGAAGTTGTAAATACTTTGGCCAGTAGCTATCAAATAAATCTCTTATAAGCTAGCCTAGGTCAGAGAAAGGAATTAGACAAGGTTCTCAAGGTTAACATAAGAAATCAAGGACAAGAAAGGTTTGCAAATCATCCTTGAAATGATCAAAGATCTGATGATAGAGGTAAAGGACCCATGGGAGCTAGACAACCCCAAGCTAGGGAAAATAGAGTAGTTCCTAATCATATAAATACCATAGTTGTCTATTATTAGTGAGAGACTCATGAAATTGAGTGGTGTGATAATTATTTCTCACCCCACAGTTCTCCATGTCAAGTAAATCAGAAATTTGAAGAGGTTGATGATGATGATAACACTGATGATGATGCATGCATGGTGGACTCCTCCACAAGTTCATAATAAGCGAAGTAACCTCAACTAAGCTTGATGAGTACTAGAACTGTTAAATATTTCTTGTATTTGATATCACCAGGTATTACCTCTTCCTCCCACTCATAATTCTAAAATTGATATGGTGCAAGATTTTTAATTTCCTAATAATGATTTTGAATACTTAAGTGCATCTAATGATTGAGAAGTATGATGGAGTAATCCCTTCCGAGGATAATATGAAAGTTGTTAATGAATGTTGTTGGTTGGCCATGAAAAAGAATATAATACCAGGAGCAAGGTTGTCCAAAGGGGCGAGGCCTCAGGCCAAACACAAAAATTCCAGTGCTTACTAAGTATCGCAAAAGAAACCCCTGAAAGAAAGATCCATCTAGAAAAGGCCTTGGTCATCACAAGTAGAACTTGTGTCCCTCCCCATGCTTAGATTGTAAAAAATCATTGTGCCATTAAATGAATTTGTAAATTTTCCTCCTAAACACTGCATTACCCAAATATGTTCTTTGTGACATAGCCCAAATCTTCTGTCAGATCAAGATTTTTGTTCCTATTGTTGAATTTATTACAATCCCTAAGCATAGGAACAGAGCACTTTGAATATTTAGGGATTTAGAGAAGAAAATATCACCCAAGGTAAGAAATTGAATAGTGTAGAAGTTCCTCCTACCATTGTAGATTTGAAAAAACCCCAAGTACTAGAAGAACTAGGTGAACCACCTAGATTTTATTTGGGAACATATTTGGTTGAGTCTCAATTAAATGCTGATCCATTTTTTTACAATGTTGATTATTAAGGACAAATTGTTTCACACTTGTATGTTTGATTCTAGAGAATCATGCAATGTTATGCCTTTACATGTCATGAATGAATTGAACATTAAAGTTATAGCATCTTATGGCAAGTGTATTGTAATTGATTCTACAGAGGTGCCACTTGTAGGATATGTAAAAGGTTTGGTGGTACAACTTGCAGATTATCTGGGTAAGAACTTGAAACTTTATGTTGTTATTGTTGATTCCCCTACCAAATGGGGCATGTTGTTATCAAGAAAGTGGGCTGCAAGTTTTGTTAGAAGTGTTCAGATGGATATGTCTTTTTCCACCATCACCAATTAAAGGCAGCCTTGTGAAGTTACCTGGTTAAAAGAAAATGTTACATCTTATTGATGACCCCAACAATGCTTCTTATGAAGTATTGCACGTAGATATTGATATTGATAACTCTGTGAGCTATGTTGCTTTGAAGGAATAGGAAATTGATTAATGTAGGTATCATGAGGAGGAATGATTTTCCTAAGACTTTGATGTTTGATGCAGCCTCAGAAGGATGTTAAAAAACTTGTCCCAGGCACATGGGGTAAGCCTGAAAACAATGTGGTTAGATAGTGACTTGGGTGGAAAAGAGAGACAATCATATGACCAGTTGTTAAAGACATATCAGAACTGCTTAGCATGGTCATATCCAGAATGGAAGGCACTTGAATGATTTTCTTTGATTTTTTTTATTTAAATCACTGTATTCTCGCCATTGTACAGTGTATATTCTTCTGGTTTATTTCTACTTTCTATGTTTTTCTATTTTTGTTTCATCCTAGTCCTATGCGCAGTTATTTTTTTGGTTTCTCGGTTCATCCTTGGGGGATTTGGTTATTATTGGTTCCTACTCTACAAGACTTTTTCTTAGAATCCATTGTCCTAATGGTTTCTTTTTGGTGTTTGGTCTGCTATTTGTTCTTATGGCACTCACAGGGAGTACCCATCCTTGAGTCGGGGCCAATGTTGGTGCTCAATTTGATCTCTCCCCATTTTTCCTTGAAATTCTTCAGTTTTTGGCCTCTGTCGTGTTTTCTATCTCCCCGTATGGATGCATGAAAACTCTATCATCCATTTGATTTCCTTGATCATTCCCTTCCATGGACAAGGATCACTTAAAGTCCATAATTTATTTTTTGTTCCTTTGTCTATGTGAAAAGAATCTATTACTTGGGTGAAAACTCAGGGTTTTTCCCTTCCTTCCATTTTCTACAGTCATGTTTTGTTGTCCCTGTCATTTTTTTCTAGAATATCTATGGAAACATGATTGGATGCAACTCCAAGGACAATATTTGGGACTTATGTTATTTCCAAATTCTGTTTCTTGAAAAAAAGATTCATTTCCATGTGCAAATGGTGATTTTCCTGCATTTTACAGTTTGATGGGTGTATTTTTCTTGGTCAAATTTATATCTTAGAATTTGTGGAAACGTGGCCCTTTCTAGTTAGAAGCGGCTCTGTGAGGCACTTTGAAACTCTAAGGCCCACTTCAACTCAAAACTTGTCCACATGGAGGGTCGGTGCTCATCTAAAAATTCACCTTTTGGTTTGACCTTAGAGTTACACTGGGGAGACATGTGGAGGTTTCTGCTCCCTTTCCCATATTTAGACAAAATTTTCATGTGATCAGTACAGCTTTGGTGGACCATGGACATGTGAAGGTCTAGCAATCATTTGAGGATCAACCTCAGGGTCCCACCTTAATAGTTACATCGGGGAGACACGTGGAGGCTTCTTTTTGCCACACTCTATATTTTTTCAAAGCAATTTTCTAATGCCTGAGACACATGGAGGGACTGCACCTTTTCATGGAGTGGACCCTAAATTTTATTTTGAAGTAGCACCAAGAGGACACTTGGAGGCTTCCTCTCACTCTGCCCTTGCATGGACTTTTGAACGACCAAGGAAAATTGTCTTAGACCGTAAACACATGTCACCTTCTGTTGATACTTCAATTTTCTTAACAACTATGTCAAACTGAGACACGTGGCGAGCCTGTGCTTGTTTGGGGCCTCTGCTTTTGGACACCACCTCAAAATGTGCCATTAAGACATGTGGAGGCTTCTGCTGGCTCCTTTTTTACTAAGACTTTTGCAAATGCCAAAAGGCATTTTTCTTGGGCCCAGGGCACATGGAAGGCCCGCGCTTGTTTTGAAACTTTCCCCTATACTTCTCCTTTGTAGTTATGCCAAGGAAACATGTGGAAGGCTATAATATAAAGTAGAGAAGGGGCATAATCAATGGTTGTTCTGCATTGCATCTATTTTTTTGCCATTTTTTCTCCAAGAATCCTAAAGATGTGAACAAACATTGTTTTTCATCATTTTTTGATGAAATTCCTTGTCATTTTTGTCTGAAAAGTGCCATTAAATGGATTTAGAACTTAATTTTTGAGTCCAAGGATTGTTAAGATCGATATTTTGAATATTTAATTGCTCGAGAACTTGCAAAAATATGAATTACCAGAGAATATGGATACAGGGTAGAGTTACAGATGAAAAAGAGGGAAAAGAATGAAATGATGAAGGTTGTAGGCACAAAGGATGGAAAAGGTGTTATTTCAGGAGCCAAAAGGATTACCTGTAAAATCTTGTTATACAGAGCCTCTGGAGAATGATTAAAATGGGGATTTATAGCATGATAGAATCAGATTGATTAAAATGATTCTCAAAAAGGTTATGACATGACATCCTAGTAATTAGTCAAGTGTCCAAGAAGTGTGATCAGTTCATAATTGGTCCACCTGGCAACTTTTAGATGTGAATTTGTTAAACATCACTTTCAAAGGAAAATTTGTAACAAGCAAAGGTCCCTCAAATATTCTACTCTTTTGGGGGGGAAATCAAGTGAGTGAAACATATAAATGCAATGATAATACTCTTCCAAATGGTCGAGGGTTTAATTCTTAAGAGAAAAAATCGAGAGAGCATGTCTTCTTGAGAGACCAATCTGAGAAACTTGTTACTATCTTGTGTTTTAAATTTTAATCATGTCAAGTTGGAACTGCAAGTTTACACCTATTGAAAAGCTCTGAGACTGTTCAAAGAAACTTTCCCTTGCTGATGAATTTAATCAATTTTGAGTTAATTTGTGTCAATCTTGGAGAAATTTGTGTTTGCTTTATTTCAGAATGTCTACAAGTAGTGTTTCTTATTCGTATTGCAATCTTCTATTAAAGTACCTCAGAATCATATAGGATCTCATCCCTATGATAGTTTAGTGGCATTTACAATTTCATTTCAAGAAGAACCTTCATCCTATAATGAGATAAAGAATTTAAAATTACTTCACTGTCATTTGTTGATAAAGATTGTCTATAAGCCTTCGAGTGTATCTTAGGCATGAATAACCAGATGTCTTTGATGTTTTATTGAGTCTTTATCTCAATACTTCATGATATATTCTCAAATATTGTGTGAAACCATGTGGATATGGGCCTCCATTGAAGCACACATTCTAGTTGAAGGAATATCTTAGCTATTCCGAAGCATTATGTCATTTAGTTTTCTAATTGTTGTGAATTCTCTCAAAGATCTAGTATAATCAAATTTATCCTGCTCAATCTCCCACCGAAATTATTCAAAAACCATCAACCCATCCTTAACTACCCATGTTACCCCTGTATATCAACAAAGGAACAAAATCTATTTACTAAAATATTTAGAACAATGAAGATCTCGTAATGTCTTCAGTAACCTTAGCCTTGTCTTGAAAGTATCTCCATCTTTTAGAAGTGATAAGTATTGAGAATTAAATTATGGAGTATCTATCATACTTTCCCAAGGTTTTCTTGATAAATTTTTTATAAAAGAATGATATTTCCATCTCCTTCATCAAACAGAGGTTACACTATGGGTCCTCTCACCTAGGTCAAAAGGAACGACCTAAAGTAGTGAGGATAGGTCAACTCCTCTTGAAGGTGTTATCCATCTCTCCACAAAATATGAGTGACAAAGGGCCAGTTAGATCTCATCCATGGCTACAAAATGACATACATTATGATTTATTTGTCTTTAAGCTCCATGTCAAATCTGTGATGCTTCTCAGCTTGAAAAGGAGAACAACTTAGGGTACCAAGAAGTTGTTTTATCACTAAATTAATGTTGGATTTTGTAGTCACTAAGTGACTTGGTTGAGGTTTTAGCTACTATATTTGACAAGTTCTGCCATAATTTCCATCAAAACGTTTAAAGCTATAATAGAATGGACTTGGGGAAGTTGACCTCATGACCTATAATTACCAAAATGGTCGACTTAACAACTAAGTACAATATGCATAGATTATGTAAAAGGAGTAATTTGTAGTTAAATAGATTATTAAATACCTTTACCTCTTAAAATGGTGACATGTCAGCTTGTGAAGACACCACATGATACGTCCTGCTCAAAAGGTGACTTAGCTCATGCAAAAAAAAAAAGCTTTATTTCCTTCTTTGGGTGCTAAATTTTCTATATTCTCCTCTATTTTATTTTGTTTTCTACTTTGGGTCACTATTTTTATTGTTTTGGCCGCCTATTCCTATGCTATTTTTCTTATTTTCTCCTCACTATTTTGATGCAGGGATGGATGATTTGGATGCCTCTATTTTTAGTATTAATTTTTTATTTTTTTTCTCACTGGACAGTCATAATGATCTGCTTGTGGTTTATTGTTTAGTAGTCATTCAATGAAACTAGCCATAAATATTGATTACTTTAACGCTAACCTCAATTTATAATTTGTGTTGTTTGAATCATTTTTAATGGAGGTTGTGTGGAGGGATTCATTTGGACAAAAGGGAGTACTTTTGGTTGACCTACATACATAGGGATGTCTATATGCATGGTTGGATCAGCTAGTTGTGTGAGAGCTCACTTTTAAAGCTTGGATGGATTGATCCAAGTGAATAAAAATCTCCCCTTGAGGGCTCAAGATGCCCAAAAACTCATCTTTTTTGTGTGGCTCCATCCATAGCAACAGTTTGTAATGGCTCGCTAATGGAAAATGTATTCCCAACTGACTTGAAACTCGGTTTGAATTCACTAATATCTTATTTACACTCCCAAATCACTCTTATTGGAATCACAACTCAGTTTTCAGTTCTCTTAGACAATAGTGAGGTCACCTTTTAGAACTCGATCAACTCACTAATGCATGTAATGCAAGTATTATAGCTTGGTTTCAATACCACTACAAAAACTGACCAGTCATACTTTGTGAAAGTATCAAGCAATAACTTTGTGTATAAATTTAATAAAATGGTAGATGGAATATAATAAACTTCCCTCCTATGCATTATGATGTAGATGAACCAACCTTGTTCCTTGGAATGGAACTAGATGGATGAAAATGGAACCTTTGATGGATGCAACCTTAGGTGATGATAGCAGTGTGAAGTTCCTTATCCCTCATCATGGTCTCAAGAATTTATTTGTATATGGTTCCCTTATTCTAATTTCGTAATTACCCAAATAGGATGACCACTGAAAATATAGAAATCTCAAATGGCTAGAAAGTGTAAAAATGCTCAAGGCACCCCAAATGGGACCAGGGTACCTGGGGTGCCCCAGTTAAAGATAAAATGACACCAAATGGAAAAAACTGAGTGGTCGAGTAGATGCATGAGGTAGGAAGTGACAAAAAAAACCAAATTAAAATGGCCAAAGGACATTGGTTGATTAGTAATTTATTCACTCAAAAGGCATATGAATAGTAGTATGAGACAAGGATTAAATAATGTGTAAAGTGTGTGATTTTGTGTCTATATTTTCCCCCACTTTATGTTGGTGAGAGAAATGCTCGGTAACATATAGTACATAGATATACGTACCTAATGTCCATGTAGAGTGATGTAGAAAGTGATGTAGATATACGTACATGATGTCCATATAGATCGAAAGGACTAGAGATGAAACTAAATATGCAAAGGAGAAAAAAGTGATGAGAGCAAACCTATGGCGGAAACATGTGTGTAGTTTCTGATGTGTGTAATGTTCCTACACATTAGTATGAGGTACGAACTGTTAAATGACATTGTTTTTGTTATTGTTTGTTGACACCTTTGTCGTAGTTGCTTGTTGTTTTTTACTACTTTCTTCTCATATGGATGGACCTACAAAGGAGAAGATGATGAAGTAGTCAAATAAACATGTATATGTAAAAAAAACATGTATATAGTAAAAAGGTTGTAAATGGAAGAATTTAAAAATAAAAGGAACATCTACACCTGATCCATGATAAGAGAAAAGGGTGTAGAGAGGAGATCTTGTATTTTGAGTTTTTTGGGGGATCTCATGCCACCTTGGGCGATAAAGATGCATTATTCTCCACCTTGTAACTACATCCTTTAAAATGTGTGAAAATATCTCTATACTACCTAGAGTTTTTGGTAATCTGACGCCATTGGATGATGTAGTCTAGGGAGGAAATCCATTATATCCTCTAACCTGTACATTTTCCCCAAAATTTTAAGGATAAATTTCCCTATAAAATCCCCTGTGTACAGATTTTGTACACTGGTCTTAACCCACTTGTTGTATAACCCACAATGTCA
The DNA here is from genome assembly GCA_019776745.2 of Taxus chinensis. Lineage (NCBI taxonomy): Eukaryota > Viridiplantae > Streptophyta > Pinopsida > Cupressales > Taxaceae > Taxus > Taxus chinensis. The sequence continues at coordinate 188,196,478 of CM034151.1, forward strand.
AGGATGGAAACTAAACTAAACTATACCAGTAGAAAGTGTTGAATAAAGTGTAAAACCCCCAAATAATGGCCCCTTATTTGAGGGTACGTGTGATATCATGGATAGGAGGATGTAACCCCAAGAGAGTACTGTTGGTGCCCATTTTAATCCTCTGTTATTTTCTCATCTTTCCTCATTGGTTTGCATGCTCTAAAATGTTGTTCTTCAAAATTGGTGGTCTGCAAAATTTATTCTCTAGGTTAAATGCTTTCAAAATACTCACAAGCTCATTTGCGTTGCCCCATTTAGAAGAAAAATGCATGTATGCTATGTTTTGTGCCATGAATTTCCAAATGCAAATGCCTCTATCATTTTTTCCACTTTTCCCAGCCTTTGGAGCTCGTGGTTTCTCTTTTGTTTTCTTATTTACCCTCAAAAATCAATCCCCATGGTCCAAAATTGCTTAAAATCATTTGCCCATTTTTTTTGACCAAAAAATTATCAACCCACGAAGAAAAACTTTAATTTGGGAACTTCTAGCAAACTTTGTGTTTTTTTACAGTTAGATGGGTGTCATTTTCCTGTCAAATTTATCTTCAGCGTCATAGAGCATCACTAGCAAAATTCTGTGTAGTTTGATGGCCATATGGGTTTCCTTTGCCTGTCAAATTTAAGTTCAAAAAGCTCGTCATATGTGGCCATTTCTGGTTAGACAAGACTCAACGACTTTCCTTTCGAAAACTTGGTGTTTTTTGGGTTTAGGAAAAAGTTCAAAATTTACCCCGCAACTCCACAGGAGGACATGTGTCACAATCTTATGCAAAGGCGGGATGGGAGGCTGGTGAAGGAAACCTTGGAAAATTTCCCTTAGGAAAAGGGATAAAATTGGTAAAAATCTCCTTTGGTCCACCAAGCGAATCATAAGGTGACACGTGACAGGGATAGAATCAGAGGCACGGGCCGATGGGGAGAAATGGGAAAATTTTCCCTTGGCAAAAAAGGGGGTTGAAATATGAAATAATCCCACGGACCTTCAGCGAATCAGTGATGGACACGTGGTAGAAGATAGAGGCAGAGGTGTAGGCCCATGGGGAAAAAATTAAATTTTTTTCAAATTCCAAAAAAGGGTCAAAATGTGCAGAATTGAAGTGTGATCTCAATGGGACCCACCATATGCCACGTGTCAACACCAGATTTCAAGGGCGGAGGGGTGGCGAAAAAATTCAAAATTTTCCATTTCTCCAAAAATGTTGATAAGTAAAAAAATGATCCCAAATCCATTCCCAATCACATTTTGACACGTGGAGGGCTCAGATTGAGGAGAAAAAGGCCAAATCAATGGTAAGTGTGCATTTTTCATTTTGGATTCCATTTGAGCTCCAGGAAGCTTAGAGATGCAAATTTTGCATCTTTTTTCATCAATTTTTTGGAGAATTCATGTGGTTTTTGCCTTCAAGGACCAATGAAATTGTTTTAAAAGTTCAATTTACAGATTTGAGGCATTTTTCGAATGAATTTTTACTCAGGCTTGAGAAAAATGTGAAAAATTAAATCCAATGTTGCAGAGCCAAATTTGGGAAAGGATAAGATGAAATAATGAAATGAAATGGGGTCTGCATGCCGTGAGGATGAAAAAAATGCCTCCATAATGGATAATGATGAAGGGCTTGCAATGATTTACCTTTTTGCATGCTTGACATCTCCTTCTTTCATAATTGGTTAAATGTCACTTTCAGAATGTCATGAGTGAATTTTTAACAAACTAAGATGCCATGGCATATTATTTTCTCAAGAACGAACGATGAAACGTAATAGAATGTTATATAATGCATGTTTTGAGACATGTAAATGGTCAGAGAAACTTAAAAATTTCATAGGAAAATCTAGGAAGAAGCCCATTCTCTGAGAAACCACCTGAGAACCATTTCTAATTTCTTTTTGCATCAGATTTGTATCATGTTGAGTTGATTTCAGCTGTAAAGCCATCAACAAGCTTTGAGATTGTTTTTTATAACATTCCCCTACTGATAAATTTGGTCATTGTGAATTATTTTGTGTTGTCTCTTGGCAAGATTTGCATATAATTATATTTCAGAATGTTTTCAATTTGTGTTTCTTGCTCCTATTGCAGTCTTGGGTTTAAAATCTCTCTTGATCATACTGAAAAACCTCAACCTAGGAAGGGTGCTGATTTAGAGGAGGTTGTGAAAACTTTGGCAGAGGCTGTCAAAGAAATCCCATACAAGTTGTCAAGAGCTAAGAAAGGAATTGGGAAAACTTCACAAGGTCAGCCAAGAGCACAAAACCATGATAGATTTTCCAATCATCCTAGAGGTGATCAAAGGGTAGATGATAGAGGGAAAGGACCTTTGGGGTCTGCAAATAGACATCCTCAAGCATGTGAAGGAAGAATGTTGCCTGATCCCCTAATTGCTAGGGTTGCTGCTATTGAGGAAGTTGTTGATATTGATTGGTGTGATAAGTTTTTTCTACCCCATCCTCCATGTGAAGTGGACCAGCAAGAAGGTGAAGCTAATAATGATGATGGTACTGATGATGATATCTACATGGTGGGTTGTTCTTCAAGCTCACAAGGAGGAGTAACATCTACTAAAGTAATAAGTGCTAAGATTGTTGTTGTTTTTTAGGATTGTATCTAACGGGTACAAGTATTTCTTCCCCCTCATACTCTTAAAGTTGATGTAGTGCAGGATTTTGAAATTCCTAACAATGACTTTGAATACTTAAGAAGTATGATGGTGGTATTCCTTCAGAGGAAGATATACAATTGTTGATGAATACTGTTATAACTCAAGAGAAAGACTATAACACTATAAGCAAATTTGTTAAGGGAGTTGGGCCTCGAGAAAAATCTAAAATACCCTTTCTCACAATCATTCCCAAAGAATCTCCTAGAAGATAAACACTTGCCAAAAGTTCTATTGTTCGAAGAAAAAATTACAGTCCTTCTCATGCCCAAGTTGCCATCTAATGAGTCTTCTTGTCTCCCTTCCAATGCTACCTTTCCAAAGAGTATTCCACATGACATAGCCCAGGTATTGAGCCAAATCAAGGTGAGTGTTCCAATCATTGAGTTTCTTAGAATTCCTGAGCATAAGAAGATAGCATTTGAGTACTTGGGGTTGAAAGAAGAGAAGACTACTCTAGGAAGAAATGTAAATGTTGTTAAGATTCCTCCTCAGATCATTGTTGACCTTAAAACATCACCAGCAATAGAGGATTTTGGAGAGACACTAGAGGTATATTTGGCGACATCCTTGGTTGATTCCCAATTGAATGTTGATCCATTCTTCACAACTTTGATCATAAAGGATAGGCTAATTCACAATTGTATGTTTGATTCTAGTGCATCATGTAATGTCATGCCTCTAGAAGTCATGAATGAGTTGGATATCAAAGTGAAAGCAGCCTATCGGAAGTGTAATGCCATTGAATCAAGAGAAGTATCGGTTGTTGGTTGTGTGAAGGGTTTGGTTGTGCAGCTTGCATCTTATCCCCAGAGGAATTTAAAATTGGGTGTTGTGATTGTTGATTTCCTTGCCAAGTGGGGTATGTTACTTTCAATAATATGGGCTACAAGTGTTGGAGGGAGTGTCCAAATGGATATGTATTTTCCCACCATTCCCATTCAGGGCAGCCTTGTGAAGCTCTATGGAGAAAAGAAAATGTTGCATCTAATTGAGGACCCAAACAATGCTTCTTATGAAGTATTATTTGTTGATGTTGATGCTGATAATTTTATTGGTTTTGCTTATGGAAAGGAACAAAAAATGGATCAGTCAAAGTGCCTTGAAAAATTACATTGTCCTTGGACCTTGCTATTTGATAGAGCTTGCTCCAAATTTGGAAATGGTGCTAGTGTAATTCTGATTTCTCCTAGCTTGGAAGAATTTGTTTTTTCCTTCAAGCTTAATTTTGAATGTACTAATAACATTGTTGAGTATGAAGCCTCGTTGTTGGGTCTGAGAATTACATGGAAGTATGGTGTCAAGGACATCATTGCAAAAGGAGATTCAGAGCTAGTTGTCAAAAAAAATACGAAAACTATATGTTACAAAAAATCAGTGGATGAAACAGGACAAGCATGTAGTTTAGGATCTAATTGAAATGTTTAATTCTTTTAATATTGTGCATCATGACACAAGTATGAATGTTGTTGTTGACAAGTTGGCAGTGTTAGGGTCTAGATTTGGAGATTGCATTGTTTCACCTTATTGTGAGTATAATGTTGAAGTGTTAACTAGACAAACTATCCCTGATAATATTAAACATTGGCAAGTGTTTAATGATGATGCTCAAGTGCAAAGGTTCTTAAAAAATCAAGGTGAGTTTATAGATCAACATATTGATTGGGAACCAATGGTGTGTGTGACTGAAGGAAGAGAGACTTTGTTTGGAAAAGATATTATCCAATTGAAAACTAACACCATTCCTAGAGGTCTTCTTACTCTTGAGTCAAATTTTAGTAATGATGGTTGCATCATAAATATAAACATATCTGCCTCAAGGGATGTAGAAAATCATAACTTGGGAACAAGGTAAAAACCAAGAAATGTTTTGTTGGGAAAAGATCTAAACAAGGAAGAAAAACAGTCCTACCTCTAATTATTGAAACAATATCAAGACTCTCTTGCATGGTCATATTCAGAGCTGAAAGCATATAGAGAAGACTTGTTTCAGCATGAGATTCCTCTTGAAACAAATGTCAAACCTTTTATATAGAAGAAAAGGCTAATTAATCCACTCCTCTCCATGAAAATTCAAGATGAATTGAAAAAACTAAAGGAGGGAGGGATCATTCAACCCACAAGGTATTCATCTTGGGTTGAAAACCTTGTGCCAATCAGAAAGAAAAATGGAGATATCAGAATTTGTGTAGACTTCAGAAATCTAAAAAGAGCTTCATTGAAAGACAATTATCTTTTGCCAAAAATGGAGAACATGTTGTAGTTAGTTACAAGATCTGAATTTTTGTCCACCTTCGACAGTTTCTATGGCTACAATGAGGTTGTTGTCAAGGAGTTAGAAAGATTTAAAACTTCCTTTACCATCCTTGGGGAACATATGTCTATGTGAGAATGTCTTTTGGTCTCATGAATGCTAGAGCTACCTTTCAAAGAGAAATGGATGTAGCTTTTTCTTGTTATATAAATGACTTCATTGTAGTTTATCAGGATGATGTGACTGTGTTTTCAAGGAGCATAAAATACCACTTGCAACACTTGGAAAGAATGTTAATCAGATGTAGAGAATTTGGAATCTCTCTTAATCGAAAGAAGTGTCACTTTGGGGTGTAAAAGGCCAAGCTGCTCAGTCATATTGTTTCAAAGGCTGGTGTTTTGATTTACCTTGAGAGAGTAGAAGCAATCAGCAAGGTTCCAATTCCAAGAACAAAGAAGGGCATCCAATATTTCTTTGGGTAGATGAACTTGATTAGAAGGTTTGTGTCAAATTGTGCTGAATTGAATCTTCCTATTACAAGCATGTTAAAGAAAGATCAAGTTATCAAATAGGAGGAGGCAATTATTCAGGCTTTTGAAGGAATCAAAGAAGCACTTAAACATGCACCTGTCTTGGTAGCTCTGAATTACAAGACTCCTATCCAAATCTTCTCCTTTGCTTATGAAAATACTATTGCATCTGTTTTTCTCCAAAAGGATGAAGATGGGGCTGAGAAGCCTATTGCCTTCTTTAGCAAGGATTTACAAGCTCCTGATTGAAGTATACAATCATGGAAAAACAAGCATTTTCCTTGGTGAAAGAAACAAAGGTTTTTAGGCCTTATATCTTAAGTTCAAAATTTTTTGCTTATGTTCCCCACACCATCGTAAAATACATCTTATCATAGATGGAAATCTTAAGAAAAATATGTAGTTGGGTGAACAAACTGCAGGAGTATGATATGGACATCCAAACCACAAATTTGGTAAGAGGTTTGGGTCTTTTTAAGCTCATGACTGAGAGTAACTTGCAAACTGTGGAAGTGAATGAAGTAGAGGAAAAGAGGGTAGATGTTCTTAAGAAATTGGTAAGTTCTAACTGGTACAAGGATATAATCTTTTACCTCAAACACCTATGTTGTCCTGATCATTTAAATAAAAATAAAAAAAGAGCCCTCAAGCTGGCTTCTCAAAAATACCTCATCACTGACTTTGGGCTAGCTTGGAAGAGCCCTGAAGGTGTCCTCTTGAAGTGTGTAGCTGAAGATGAAGCTCCCAAAGTAATTGCTGATTTCCATGGGGGAGTTTGTGGAGGAAAAGTTTCTTGAAGGGTTACAAGACATAAAGTTTTGAGAGCTGATTATTGGTAGACTACTCTCTTCAAAGATGAAACCATGTTGATTAGAAAATGTGAAAGCTTCCAGCGTTTATCTAGAAGAATGAAAGCTTCAGGATCCCTTCCTTTATATCCTGTATCAGTTGAATCTCCTTTCAAACAAGTGGGGAATGGAATTCATTGGTGATATTTCAAACCCTTCTAGTGCTAGACATAAATGGATCCTTGTAGCCACAAATTGCTTCACCAAGTGGGTAGAAGCAATCCCGACCAAGAAAGCAACACACCAAGTTGTTATGGACTTCTTTTTGAATAATATCATATGCATATTTGGTGTGCTAGTAAAAATTGTGGCTGATAATGCCATGTGTTTCAGAGATAAACCTTTGATGGAAATGTGCAAGGAGTATGGAACCAATCTGACTAATTCTTCAAACTATAACCCCCAAGGAAATGGACAAGCTGAGTCCAACAATAAGAACTTGTTAAAGATCATTAGGAGAACATTGGAGTTAAACAAGAGAAAATGGGGTAAACAATTGAAATTTGTAGTTTTGGCTGATAGAATCACTGCCAAAAGAGCTACTAGTAAGAGCCCATATGAGTTGGTGTATGGAACTCAAGATTTTATGCCATTACATCTGTAATTATCTTAATTTTAGTTTGTTCAACAACTTGAGGATCAAGAGATCAGTCCATATGAAGCAAGGATTAATCAAATTGTGGATCTAGATGAAGAGAGAAGAGGATCCCACCAAAGGCATGTCCGATTTAGAGAGAAGTTGAAGAAATTTTTTAACAAGAAGGTCACTCCTAGGGCCTTCAATATTGGAGATATGGTTTTGTTGTGGGATAGCAAAAATGAAGATAAGGGAAAACATGGAAAATTTGATGCATTATGGATGGGCCCTTACTCCATTAATATCAGAATTGGTGAGAATACCTTTTTTCTCAAAGATTTAAATGGGGAATTGCTGGAACTACTTGTTAATGGAAGGAATCTGAAGCATTTCTTGGATTAATCCTTGAATTTAAGGTATGCACAACTTGTACAGTGTATAGCGTTTAGCTTTTTCTCTGTTTTTGGTGTTTTGTCAGTTTGTGGTTTGCCTTTCTATGTGGCAGCCATTTATGTTGGGTTCTCAACTAGTTTTTGGTGATTTTGGCTCATGACTCCTTTGCCCAATGGATTATTTTGGCACTTGGTCTATTTATTATTCTTGTGGCACTCACTAGGAGTGCTCATCCCCAAGCAAGAGCCGGTGATGGTGCCCATTTTAATCCTCTGTTATTTTCCCATCTTTCCTCATTGATTTACATTCTCTAAAATGTTGTTCTTCGAAATTGGTGGTCTGCAAACTTTGTTCTCTAGGTTAAATGCTTTCAAAATGCTCACAAACTCATTTTCCTTGCCCCATTTGGAAGAAAAATGCATCTATGCTCTGTTTTTTGCCCTAAATTTCTAAATCCAAATGCCTCTGTCATTTTTTCCACTTTTCTTGGCCTTTGGAGCTTTTGGTTACTCATTTTTTTTCTTATTTTCCCTCAAAAATCAATTTCCATGGTCAAAAATTGCTTGAAATCATTTCCCCTTTGTTTTTTGACCAAAAAATTCTTAACCCACAAAGAAAAAATTGAATTTGGGCACTTCTGGAAAACTCTGTGTTTTTTTACTGTCAGACGAGTGCCATTTGCCCATCAAATTTATCTTCAGCGTCATAGGGTATTGTTGGAAAAAATTTGTGTAGTTTGACGGCCATCCAGATGTCCTTTGCCCGTCAAATTTAAGTTTAAAAATCTCCTCATATGTGTCTGTTTCTGGTTGAACAAGACTCGGTGGCTTTCCTTTGGAAAACTTAGTGTTTTTTCGGTTTGAGAAAAAACTCAAAATTTTCTCCGCAACTCTGTAGGAGTACATGTGTCACAATATTATGCAAAGGCAGGATGGGAGGCTGGCGAAGGAAACCTTGGAAATTTTCCCTTAGGAAAAGGGAGAAAATTGGTAAAAAGCTCTACGGGTCCGCCAAGTGAATCACAAGACAACACATGGCAGGGACAAAATCGGAGGTACAGGCTGGCGGGGAGAAATGGGAAACATTTCCCTTGGTGAAAAGGGGGGTTGAAATATTAAATAAGCCTACGGACCTTTAGCGAATAAGCGATGCACATGTGGTAGAAGACAGAGGCGGAGGTACGAGTCCATGGGGAAAAAAGTAAATTTTTTCTGGATTCCAAAAAAGGATCAAAATGCACAGAATTGAAGTGTGATCTCAATGGGACCCACCATATGCAACGTGTCAACACCATATTTCAAGGGCAGAGTGGCGGAGAAAATAGTCAAATTTTTCCATTTTTCCAAAAATGTTGAAAAGTCAAAAAATGATCCCAAATCCATTCCCAATCACATTTTGACACGTGGAGGGCTCAGATTGAGGGGGAAAAGGCCAAATCCATGGTAACTGTGCATTTTTCATTTTGGCCACCATTTGAGCTCCAGGAAGCTTGGAGATGTGAATTTTGCATCTTTTTTCATCAATTTTTTTGTGAATTCATGTTGTTTTTTCCTTCAAAGACCAATGAAATTGTTTTTAAAGTTCAATTTACAGATTTGAGGCATTTTTCAAATGAATTTTTACTCAGGCTCAAGAAAAACGTGAAAAATTAAGTAAAATGTTGCAAAGCCAAATTTGGGAAAGAATAAGATGAAATAATGAAATGAAAGGGGGTATGCATTCCTTAAGGATGAAAAACGTGCCTCCACAATGGATAATGATGAAGGATTTGTAATTATTTACCTTTTTTCATGCCTGACATCTCCTTCTCACAGAATTGGTTAAATGTCACTTTCACAATGTTGTGAGTGAATTTGTAACAAACTAAGATGCCATGGCATATTATTTTCTTGCGAAAGAAGGATCAAAAGTAATAGAATGTGTTATAATGTGTGTTTTGAGACATGCAAATGGTCGAAGAAACTTAGAAATTTCATGAGAAAATCTGGGAAGAATCTCATTCTCTGAGAAACTACCTGAGAACCATTTCTAATCCCCTTTTGCATCATATTTGTATCATGTTGAGTTGGTTTCATCTGTAAAGCCATCAATAAGCTCTCATATTGTTTTTTATAACATTCTGTTGCTAATAAATTTTGGTCATTCTAGATTATTTTGTGTTACAGTATCTTAGAAAGATTTGCATATACTTATAATTCAGAATGTTTTCAGTTTGTGTTTCTTGCTCCTGTTGCAATCTTGTGTTTAAAACATCTCTTGATTATACATGGTCTCATTTCTTGTTGATAATTTGTTGGCATTTGCAATCTCACATTCAGAAGAGCTTTCATTTGATAAAAAGATAAATAGATTTAAAATCACTTTACCTTCCTTGAATTCTAAGATTACTTGTAAACCTTTGGGTGCACCTTAGGTCATGATAAAATAAATATTTATGGATATTTTGTTGGTGATCTAATTCAATATTTTGGAGCAGGTTGTCAAATATTTTGTGGAAGAGTACAAATTGTGGCCTCCATTCGGTGCACATATCCTGGTTGAAGGAGTACCTTAACCCCTTTGAAGCATTATGTTGTTTAGGTCTTACAAATTTCTTGCAAAGGTCCTCAAAGAATTTGGCAAATTCTGGTTAGTCTTGTCTAAAATCTCCCACCAAAATCTCATTCAAACAAACTAATCCTACCCATACTACCCCTGCATTAAATTGTGTGTCAACAAAAGAATACAAATCCATTTACAAAAATGAACAAAGAAAATCAGGATCATACAATGTCTTCAGTAACCCTTTCCTTGCATTGAAAATATCTTTATAATCTAGGAGTGACAGCTTGTGAAAGTCAAATTTGGAGTATTGATCATATTTTCCCAAGGCCTTTTCATACTATCTGCATAAATTGAGGGATATTTTCATCTCCTTCACCATTTAGGGGTTACAAAATAGGTCCTCTTACCTTGGTTGAAAGGCACAACCTAATAAAGTTAGGACAAGATCAAGTCCTATTTGGGTGCTACCCATCTCTTCACAAATCTGAGTGCTAGTTAGATCACATCCCTGGCTACAAAATGACACATCATGATCTATTTGTCTTCAACCTTCATGCAATATCTTCGATGTTGTTCAGAATAAAAAGGAGAACAAATTTGGGTACCAACAAGTACTAACCACATAAACTCTACCTTGCATGGGGAAGGTAATGTGCCTAGTAGAAACCAAGTCTCATTCAAACAAGTGGCTAAAAAAAAGTGTTATTATGAAAAAAAATGTATGTACAAGACAAGTGTATGCTACCAAACAATGTAGAAGCTATAAATCTAGTAAACATGCAAGAATAAAAATCATAGAATGCCAAACCGAGATGCAAACATGTGAAATTACTCATGATGTCACAAAACACTCAAGGATGCAATAGTTGCATATAAATAAAAAAGTGTGCAAACAAAACATAGGGTGAGGCCTACATACAATAAAAAATAATAGAAACCAAACAAATATATATCCATGGAATAAAATAATACTACAAACAACTGTAACACATGAAACACTCATTAATATGTTAGAAAGATAACCCATATGTCAAAAACATGTATACGTAGGTAATTGTAAGTGATAAGTATAAAATAAAATAATAGAACCCATAAGAGATGAATGTGGATGCCCCCAATAACCATTGTAGGATTGGTATGATGCGATCATCTATGTTACGTGTAGGACACCTGTATCTGTGATCATATCTAGAAAAGGATGTGAATGCGCATGTGTGTATGGTAAGGATAAAAACATATAATAGATCTAGCTAGCATGTGCAATAAGTTAAAATGCACAAGTAAATGTAAGAAAGATTAAAATCAACCAATATATAAAACATGATGTAGATCTATGGAATGGAATGAACTATGGATTATAGGAGTCATGTGCCCCCAAGTGAATGGATGTGTATGCAATGAGCTACATTTAGTATTCCCCCTCAAAAGTCAAGAATGAAAAAAAAATGAGAGTGCATCATCAGGAAATGGTCGATGTGGGTTGTGTGTAATGCACTGTGATGAACATGTATGTGTGTTGATGATATGCACGACCTAGAGATGAATTTGTGTTTATGTAGCTGAAAGCATATAACATGATGAGACAATTATAGGTGAGTGGTGATATAGCCTAAAGTTTGTACCACTACAAGATGAAGCAATAGGTGATAATTTAGCCAATAGCGTATGCCACTAACCTAGTAATGTTGCATGATAGAAGGTCGAGTGATGAACGTGTGTGTATGATAAGGTCTATTTCTTTGGTAAAACCCTGGCAGTCAAATATGGATTGAGCAACTAGAGTCTTTCATAAGGTAGTGAGTGCAGCGTGTAGAAGAAGGTGTAAAATGTATAATAATTAAACGACCATGTGATTTGTAATATGTGTAATTAAATATGTGTAGATAGACTACTAGTGTAAGGTGTGTGCTATGTAGTATGTACTATGAGCATTATGTAATGTTAGACTCGTAGAATGTAAGAGAGTGAAATATGTATGATGACGACTAATATGATGTATGATGTGTAAATACACAAATATCGGAGTGATATAGACTAAATTTAGAGTGTATGATGTAAGATGTAAGAGATATGATGTGAGATGTGTGAATAGACCTAATGTGTAATAAATATTGTGGAGTGTGTGGGGATCATGTGTAGTTTGACGTCAATAGCCAAGTGTGAACTGAAGCACAAGAGTGTTTATTAGCTAATGATGACACTAAAGTGTAGATTAACATGCCTATGATATAATATTAATGTACGAAAATTAAAAGATGAGAGGCGTGTTGATGCTAAGGTGAGGGGTTAATGTTATGACCCCTAAGTATGTGGTGGTGCATGTAATGATCTATTAAAGTGATGTATGAAGGTTGTGAAGTATCATAGATTTTATAACATTTATTTACTGATGGGGTAAATAATGAGAGATCCTATGGCATGTGTGACGGGTGATAGATGATTGTAGAGGTATGTATGTATGATTGGTTGTTTAATAGATAAATATGTTAATATAAGATGAAACGAGGTTATTTATTGTAGCAAACCCCTCAATAGTCAAATAAGAACCATAAGAATATGAATGTGTCATCAGGAAGGTAGGGTGATAAGATTCACCTACCAAATATCAAGTTTTTATGAAGTGGGGGAGGCATTGTAGGTAAGAGTAACAATAGGATGACGTGGTGGTGGAATTTGTATTGTGTCTTGACCAGAAGTAGGAGGGGTAGTTACTTTGAAAAAAATGATTGGCTGCTGAAGTGGTGATTAGAAACCGGATTTACATGATGGTGGATTGTTTTGGGATGTTGTGGAATGCCTGAGTGGGGGCTAGATTGAAATAATCTTTAGTGGAGGTTTCTAAGAGAGGCTTGGTAATACTATAGATGATTTAGTAGGAGAAGTTGATAGAGAAAAAATATTTATAGATGATTAATTATTTTGAGTTGGTAATGTTGCAGATAGCTTGAGTGGAAGAAAAGTGTGACCCTCTTGAGAGGAAGTTGAGTGCATTGAATAGATAGAGCTTCAATGAAAAAATAAGGTACCTCAAAAGTGATAGTAATATTCTCATTAGATGTAAAAGGAAGAGATTTAGGAGCCCATTGAGATGTACCATTTGTAGATTGGAATGCAACAGAATGTTTTGTAGAAAATGAGATAAATCCTTGATGCTCAAGATGTTTGATTCTTCATTGTAAATAATGGAAATCATTTTCATTATGTCCATTGATTCGATGAAAGTGGTGATATGGATTTCCTTTATACTTTACTAGTCGATAAGGACTATAGCAATGAGTAGGCAGTAAAGGGATCAAGTGATGACTAAGGTGCTAAGTAAAAAGGTCATGTTGTTGATTATTATCATTAAATATGAGAGGTTCTGGTAATGCTATGACTTGAAACTCACTGACATCAGCACATGTAGTAGACATAGAATGAGAATGAGATGTATAAGGAGAAAAAACATGCATTTCATAAACATCCTTAAGTTGTTGAATTTAAGATTTTAGATATGTAATCGTGGAGTCCACGGCCTTGAATTTGTCTTGAAATAAAGCATGAAAATCTTGAATTAAGTCCAATAGGGGCTGATTGGATGGAGTAACACTAGAGTCATCAAATATATGGGTGAATATAAGACGTATTTTGTGTGGCGGCCTATTATCATCAAGATACATGGTGTCTAGGGATTTTTGGAAAACAACATAGAAATTGGGATATCTCTTAAGTAAATCCAATAAAGAAACTCGAGCAGCTTTTGGAGCCATAATAGAAGAAAAATTAGGATCCTAATCCTGAAGGCTATTGGGTTGACAAAAATGATTAACTAAAATGTGAAATGATTCATAGTTAATCTAATATTAATTAAAATAGTAAAGAATTGATAAATGCATAAATAAAATGACCCAAGCAACTAAATAAATAGAAATGTTAAACCCTAATTATAAAATAGGGTTAGGAAGAGCTTAACTGATTTGAAAAATGTGTTGGACTTTGTCGCAGTTTGAACCAAACAAATAGGAGGAAACAATCACACTGAATCCTGAGAAAGAACAAACCCAAGCTCTTTAGATGGATTGGGGCCCCTATAGAGGGACAGGAGTTCCCCTGGGATCCTTGGTCTGTGCAAATAACCTAAAACCCTCCTTTGAGGTGTCACTGGATGTTTTCCTTTGTTCCCTTCTTGTCACACTAACTTTGTTGAACTGTGTCATATGTCACTATAATAAATACAATAAGGAATCATCCTTAAAAACCTCATGACAAGCATCAAATCCATAAAAAATAAAGCTAAATATGAAGGGGTTCGATCGCCATCAATGGAGATAATGGTATACTTACTAACTAAGCATTGCACTAGATCTTAGACCTGATGTAGTTCTATGTGTGTGAGTGCAATCATGCCCTAGGTGCTCTTGTGTCAGTAGCACTTTGTTAAAGTAGCAAGAAATAACTGTGTATAGAAATTTAATAAAATGGTAGATGGAATAGAATAAAATTCCATCATATGCAGTGTGATGTAAATGAACAAGCCTTGTGCCTTCTGATAGAGCTATATGTATTCAAATGGATCCTTTGATGGATGCAACCTTAGGTGATGATAGTAGTGCTTAGTGTTTGGTCCCTCATTATTGTGTCATAACTTTATATTTATATAGTTCTCTTGTTCTAATTTTGAAATTAACCCCAAAAAGGCCAACCACTAAAAATATAGAAAGCTAAAATGGCTAGAAAGTGTAAAAAGGCTTAGTACACCCCAAATATGACTAGGGTGCCCCAGTAATAGGTTGGGTGCCCCATTCAGAGATAAAATGACACCAAATGGAAAAAAATTATTGGGAAAATAGATGCAAGAGGTCTGCAGTGAATACATCAAGAAAAGTAAAATGGCCAAAGGAAATGGGGTAATTAGTAATTATTTCACTCACAAAGCATATGAATAGTAGTATGAGACTAAGATTAAATAATGCCTATTGTGTGTGATTTTTTGTCTACAGATGTCACAAAATAATTTAGGTATTTAATGCTATCAGATAAAAGCCCTAAATAAAACATAGTTATAACCTGTAAGTAATGATAATAAAGAACACACATAAAAGAGGTGCAAGAAAATTAGATAACTTTGGTTGGAAGTAGGCATCCAAGTAAAATTTTCACATGAATTACGACTTAGTATTTTCTAAAAAATCACAATATGCCACAATATATATAGATAAAAGGAGGAATGAAAGTAGTAGGAATTTTTATGATAGAAATTGAATATAGAGAAAAAGGAATTGTAGATAATTTTAATAGCCTCAGTGAGACTAGTAGAGAACAATGTAAAACATCATAAATCATGTGAGAACCTTTAAGTATCATGCATTCACCTCAAATCATGATGTGAACCCACACGTGTAACTAGAAAAATGGTAGAGCATACAAATAAAATTAACATGATATGAAATGTGTAACATAGAGTATTATAAATGAGAAAGGATACTGTTATCTCTCAAAAGTTCACCCTGTAGAGAGATGGATGCAAGTTTTCTAACCTTGCAAAATTTTATCCCTCTCTTTCGTAGATACAATGGAAACACCTCAGGTTTGTGGGTATACCTATTTTGAGGTGAATATCCGGTATTAAGGCCGGTTCCTTGTTGATGTATCCTAAAATGCTTTTGGGATTTTAAGGGTAAAAGATGACTGTAAAGTAATAAAAACTAAGGTGATGCACCAAATTTGTATGAGGGCTTTGACTAAGCGTATGTACAATTGATATGTGAAAGGATTTTTTATGCATGAATCAATAGTTCTTCTGCAGAATATCAAGGGGAAAACACTTTGAGGTATTGAGGGAGATTATCACAACAATACTACTAAACTAAACATGCATATTAATATCATGCAGAAATTACTGAGTTTGTAACAAGGTGAGAAGATTAATCAGGGAATTTTCATTCACAAGACTAATAGAAACATAAACAAAACTACAATTAATTGGTAAGGTAGAAAGTACTTCACACTCAAAAGAAAAAACTGGCAAAAATTGCTTCAGTACTCCTATATCATAAAAGTCCTCCTTTCTACTTTACAAAGGCACACAATATATAGCAATATTAATTCTCCCACCCTTCCTAAAAATATCCTAAGGCTTGTACTCACCCATGCATCATATTTTTATCCTTTATTTAATAATAAATAAAGAGATAAAATAATACAAACTAGTACAAGAGGCATTAATAGCCTTTTATTACATCTCAGTTAACTGAAGTTGACTTGTACTATTTTTAAATAAGGTTGGGTGAATAATTTCCTAAAAATAAGATTGCTTGCCAGGCAAGTCTCTCTCCATGGGCATGAAACTTTTTCTCCTTCTCTTTTCTATCTTCTTGTGAAGCATGCAAAAATTTAACTCATGTGAGTGTGCAAAATTAATTACATTAATGTAATATTTTGTAAACTGTAGACATCTTGTGGGGATCACCTCCTATGTGCATATGTTTTGGTATTAACATCTCCTTTAAAATGGTCACATGAGTGACACTTTGTAAATCAACTCTAGCTCCTTGAAGTGGGGACCATCTTCACTTTACCAAGTTTGGCCACCTTTGTGGACTTAGCAAATATAAAAAGGGTGACCATTTTACCTTACACATTCCATACTATAATTCTAACCCCTTTTGATAAATACATGCATGTATATCTTTCGGCATTGGAATTTGAAAGTGTATAGTATGGTATTTCACCTTTTCAGTGATCATTGGTGGCATAATTTGGTCGGCATTTGTATTATTAAAAGCATGCACTATGGTTAGAATTTGAAATTAATTGCAATAATTATTTTTTTATTTGATGACGTGGGCTGGCCCCTTCTCCATGCTGACTCACCCCTCCATGCATGTTTTTGTGGCATATACAACTCAAGTTGAGTTTTCTTTGATATTGTTGATCGTTCTGGGCCATTGATTTTATCTCTGTTTGATCACAAGTCATTGATCTTGCTCCTGCGTTTAGGGTTTAAAGCTGAAAATTAAATGTGGCACAGTCATCATACCAATAGTGGTTCACATTGATTTTGGAGATCGATCCTTCACCTTTGATCAGTGTCATTTCGATTTGGAGCCGTTAATTTCTGACCATGGTTGAGTTAGGTTGAAACTCACCTCTCAAGTTTGAATGATAAGGAATAGCTTGACCCTCATGCACATTTCCTTTTATTTTCATTATACGGGTGAAGCCCTAGCAAAATTTTCCTTCGACGCCATTATTATGAGCATTAGAGCTTGGTCTCTTATGCAAAAATGGCTCTTAGTCATATTTTACTTCTTTTGAGCTCTTTACGAAGCTGTATATATGATCACTTCAGATATTTTGATTCTTATAGCTCTCTGCAACCTTTTGAACTCTGTAAGGATTTGTGAGTGGAAGTATTAGATTTATTTTCCATTTTCATTTTTTTGAAGCTTGGATTTTAACGTAGAGGAGGTCTCTGTCTCTTTTCCTTTTTCTCTTGGCTGCCATTTTTGGAGTCTGTGAGCTCGGTTCATTTTTTCTGAGTAAGATTTGAGCTTGGATTTATAGTTTTCTTGATTATTTCAGATCTATATGGGGTTTATCTATACACATTGTCTCCTTCCTCTCAAGCTCTGTAAATTTGGCTTTTGAAACCTTGGTGTGGAATTCAAGTCAAAGTTACATGTTTCATTTCTTAGCACTGTCAGAGCTTTCTGAGCAAGATGGCTATGAGTGTTTGATGTCATGAGTTGTTATAGGTGAGATAATCTTCTCTTGTATGCGTACACTTTTGTTTTCATTTTCTTCTTTAAATATATCACTGAAACTCTCAGAAATATTTTTTGGGTTCTATGATTTCTTGCTCGCATTTGACTCATAAGTTCGAAACTTCTCATGGGCATTTGGATTTTTTACTTCATCTTTATTTTTCTCGAAATTTTCAACTGCTCGATTATGAAACATTGAGTTCTTGTCTGTTACTATGATTTTGATATTTTCCAAATGAAAATTTGTGCCTGAACTTCTATATTCAGGTTTGTAATTTTTTTGTAATATTCTTCAGAAAATATGAATTGTATTTCATTTTATTCTTTTGAGAAATACTTCCTCTCCTAGATAGATATATACCTGTGCAAGAATGACATTTAGGAAACTGTTATCTCTTGAAAGTGCACCCTATAGAGAGATGGCTGCAGGTTTTCTATACTTGCACAATTGATCTCTCTCTTTCGTAGATATAATGGAAACACCTCAGGTTTGTGGGTATACCTATTTTCGTGTGAGTCTCTGATATCAAGGTTGGTTCCTTATTGGTATATCCTAAACTGATTTTTGGGAGTTTGAGAGTAAAAGATGACTGGAAAATAATTCAAACTAAGGTGATACACCAAATTTGTATGAGGGATTTGACAGAGTATATGAAAAATTGATATGTGAAAGGATTTTGGGTGCACGAAAAAACATTTCTTCTGCAGAATATTAAGGGCAAAACACTTTGAGGTATTGAGGTAAATTATCACAAAAATACTTCTAAGCTAAAAACGCACATTAAAACTACGTAGAAAATATTGAATTTTGCAACAGGGTAAGATGATTAATCAGGGAATTTAAATTCACAAGAGTAATAGAAACATACACAAGAATGTAAATAATTGGGAAGCCAAAAATACTTCACACTCAGAAGGCAAAACTGGCAAACATTTGCTTCAGTACTCCTATATCCAAAATTCCTCTAGAATTTCTCCCTTGTTCTTTGCAAAGGCACACAATATATAACAAAATAAAGTTCACCTTCTTCCTAAAAATATCTTAAGGCTTGTACTTGCCCATGTATTATATTTTTATCCTTTACTTAATAATAGATAAAGGAATAGAAATAGAGCATGTAATTACAAATTGGCATTATTAACCTTAATTACAATATAGTCATACAGAAGTTTACTGTTCTATTTTTAAGAAAACAAGGGTAAACAATTTGCTAATAATAAGCTTGCTTTCTATGCAAGTCTTTCTCCTTTGAACATGTAACTCTATCTTTTTCTCTATTCTGTGCCTTTGTGAAGGCATGCAAAAATACTCCTGTGTACGGTGTTATCTCCATGTGGGGACCACTCTTTGATATATGGATTTGTCTTCATTGGAGTTTGGTAACCTTGTTGAATTCAGTAAATATAAGGTCTACCATCTTTGGGTAATATACATGCCATAGTATAGTTCTACCCCCTTTTGATAAATACATGCATGTATATCCTTGTCGGCCTTTTCATATTTCCAAATTCAACTTTTTGGTGATAGACATGTATGATGGAACTTTGCATTATTTGGAGTTGGATTATAGTTCAGACCCTTTAAAAGTCAAAAATTGCAATGATTTTATGATTGACACGTGGGATGGCCCCTTCTACATGATGAGTCAACCCTTCATGTGCTTTGTCAATGGAAACCTAACTTGGGTTGAGTTTTCTTTGAAGATGGAAATGGTTGTAGGCCATTGATTTTGTTTCTTGTCTGATCACAAACCGTCGATCTTGAACCTACAGTTAGGGTTTCACCCCTTGCATTTAATAGGGTAGGTGACATTGGTTGTAGCTAATCACTTTGAACTCTAAGCATGATCCTACGCCACTGATAATTATCCTTGATGCTTTCTGATCATTTATCTTTGAATCCTTTGGTAGACTTTCAGGCCTTTTGTGACTTTTAAGTCCTTTGCGGACTTTCGTGGCCATGTGAGTGATTTTGGGAAATTTTTTATCTTTTTGCAAAAGGTTTCAAACTTTGAAAAATACCCCCAGAATTCACTTTTCCACTTCTAATGTGATGGTGCCACATGTACTCTGTGGACTTTCGGGCCTGTGGAGGAAATTTTACAATTTGAAATTTGGCAAATTGGAAAAGTTGGTAAATAACCACCATTTTGCTTCGACTACTTTGCATTCATTTTGATGATACATTTGTGAGCATTGATCTCTGTACTTGTCTATTTTTTATCGTTGATCTTCAAAGCATGATTTAGGGTTTATAACTTGGAATAAATTCATTTAATGTTTTGAACCATGGTTTGCTTCAAATTTGGAGATCGATCATCTCATCCTTTGATCTCTCATCCTTGATGAATCTGGAGCCATTAATATACTAACCTTGGTTGAGTTAGGTTGAAACTCACCTCTTGATTTTGCATGATAAAGGAATAGGTTAAACCATTATGCATCATTTCATCTAATATTTTCATTATGCGGGTGAAGCCCTGGCAAACATTTTTCCTTCGACACGCCATTATTCTGAGCATTCGAGCTTGGTCTCTTATGTGAAAATGGCTTTATGTCATTTTTTACTTCTTCTGAGCTCTTTGCGTAGCTGTATATATGATCATTTCAGGGTTCATTTAATTCTTCGAGCTCTTTAGATTTATGAGCAGAAGTATTCGATCTCTCTGCCATTTTCATTTTCTTGGATCTCGACTTTTAACGTAAAGGAGGTCTCTGTCTCTTTTCCTTTTTCTCTTGTCCACCATTTTGGAGTCTGTGAGCTCACTTTATTTTTCCTGATTAATATCTAAGCTTGGATTTATAGTTCTTTGGATTTTTACGAAGCTATATAGGGTTTCTCTGTAACATTGTCTCCTTTCTCTCAAGCTCTATAGAATTTCATTTTCGAAACCTTGGTTGGAATTCAAGGCATAGACTTACATGTTTCATGTCTTCATTCTGTTAGAGCTTTTTGAGATCAATATGGTTGTGACTGTTTTCCACCATAAGTGGTTATAGGTGAGCTAATTTTCTCTTGTACACGTACACTTCTATTTTCATTTTCTTCTTTAAATATATCACTGAAAATCTTGTAAATATTTGCAGGTTCTGTGATTTATTGCTCCTGCTTGACTCCTAAGTTCGAAACTTCTCATGGGCATATGGATTTCTTGCTTCATCATTCTATTGCTCAAAAGTTTTCGAATTCTCGATTATAAAATGGTGAGTTCTTTTCTGTTACTCTGATTTTGACATTTGCCGAATGAAAATATGTGCCTAAACTTCTATATTTAAGTTTATAGTTTTGTATTGTAATATTCTTCAGAAAATATGAATCATCTTTCATTTTATTGTTCTGAAAAATACTTCCTCATCTTGGATAGATATAAACCTATGCAAGAATGACACTTATGATGCACCCTGAAGATTTTTATTTGTATAATAACCTTCATATATCCATTTCATGCATGATGATTTTATGTTTTAGTAGACTTCCATTTATTTGTAATAGGGTTTGGCATGGATGATACTTTGTGGATCTCTGAAAATGTTTCTTAAGTGCTTCAATTGTTTTGCAACCACGTAGACCCTGTATTTTCCAAACGTATAGTTTTTCTTTATTTTGCTGAGCTTATTACAACATTGAAATTGGCCATGATTGTTGTTGTTTGTCATTTGTTTAATCCTGAATAGAGATAGATATACATGTCCTTGACAATCTATCCCTCCATTTTTGACTATTATATCCACTATAGGCATATAATTTAATCTTAAATAACAGCCCTCCCTTCCATTTGAAAACTATAATGATTTCATTCCTTGACTATATTATTGAGACTTCAAAATTTGTTCTTTATTGAGTCACTTGAATGACTGACTATGAGAATCTGTCATAATGATTGTAGTTTTCTTAAATATGTAGTACTCTGCAATACTCTGTGTAATTCTGAATGAAATTGAATGAGAGTATGTGCTTGGTATTTTTGTGAAATTAATCACCTAAAAAGAACAATTACTGTGCATATATTTCTCTCTAGGATTCAAATTGGTAATGAAGTTCTTGCATTCAGGTAACTATTAGAGATATCCATTGATTTGTAGTTTTAGCTTGATCTTGCAATCTTATGTCAAAACAATGAGGCTCCATAATTTTCATTGGTGGAATTTTGATCTGCTTCTGGTTATTTTCCATTCTCATGAGAAATTTGTACTTTAAGAAACTGCTACAACTCTTATTGTTCTTGATCTTGTACTTTGAGATATTAATTTCTGTATCTTGTATGTGCTTTCTATGAAATTATAAGTAGTTCATCTATTTTAATACTAATTTAGGCATAAGCTTTGATTCAAATTCTTGTTAAGATCTTTGTTACTTTGTTTCTTTCACATAGATGTTTTTTTTCCTTTAAGTAACATTTCTGGCATGTTGGAAAATCTAAAATGTTGATTTTTCATGGTGAAGCCCATGGAATTTTTTTTCTAGAATTCTCTCTTCCATCCATTTCTAGCTATAGTAGTTGTATTTTCTGATTCAAAATATAGAACATAACACTTCATGTTTGAAGCTAGATACAAAATGAGACATCATAGTTGTTTATCTTGATCATGGCATGCTTTACTACTTTCCTGTATCACTTACTTGATTTAAATAATTCCTTTGAGCATGTAGTACTTAAAAACAACATGATGGAAAGTTTTAAATGTCCATTGTACATGACGAAGCCCTATCAATTTTTTTCCAAAATCTTGTCCTCATTCCTTTTCAACTATAACCTTCTCTTTTTAGCCAAAGATCAACTTTCAAATTCTGCTTCTTCCTTCTATAGCAAACTAAAACATTTATTTCTATCTCCTAGTCTCTCTTCTATACTGTAACTTCTTCCATTTCATAACAATTACTGAAACTTTGAGTTACATTCTTCCTTTTCTTGCATGCATTTATGACTTGTCTATTTTTAATTAGTTGCAACTTGTACCTACACACTTAGGAAAATAGTTAGAAAATACTTAGGCTTTTTGGCCTCTCTTATGTCTATGGTTTCTTCTTTTCTTTTCTCTTTCTTCACTCTTTCTTTGTAATTGAAGCATGTATGTTGTTTGATATTCAAGTAAATTACATCTCTTGTTATTAGAGATTCGTATGCACGAATTAGGACAGTCTTAGAATATGAATTGATCCTTGAGCTCGTAACTGATAGTTATCATTTTCTTCTTTTCAGGTACAGTGGCTTCTAGAATAGAGATGAAGAAGAAGATGGAAACTAAGATGTTTTCAATTAAAGAAAGAAACCCCAAGGAAATGATGGGTTCACTCATACTCCTTTACTTTCTCTTTCATGCATGTGTACCTTTTATTTCAAAAGCTATAGTTTACTTTTTAGTTACATCCCACGGCTTGTGTAGGAAAAATTTGACCTTCCTTGTGAATAAAAAATTGAATTCTGAAAATGAGTTGTGTATTCCCTTCTGCATTCTAGCTTCTCTGTACGGATTGTATAATGAACTGAAAAACTTAGTAACATAATTGAATGTCTTAATCATGAAGGAAATAACATTGATGAGAACTTGTAACATTCAGTAATGAACCCTGATTTTTTGAAATCTGTATTTTTGTTTGTTGTTGTTTGCTACTTCAAAATTAAGCACTTCACCTACTTTGTAATTGTTCTTCTTCATCAAGAAAACACAACTATCCCTCGGGGATTTGTGTTCTTTTTCTGAATATGGCATGAAATTGAAGACTATGTGATCTATTATGTTTTGTGATAGCACACATAATAGCAGATTTCATTTAATCTTATAACTAATTCAGCAGTAACAAATGATATCCAACTCCCTTAGTTTAGGTATAATTCAACCATGACTTTCATCGTAACGAAATTTTTTTGAGTTGCCCATTTTTTTATAAGTGCACAAATTGTCAACATTTCTGGTGATCCTGCAGGGAAAGTTTCCTACTAGATTAAAGACTAGTTCCTTGCTCTTGTCCATTGGGCATGGAGTTCAAACATGTAACAATAATTTTCCTTCCTTGAAAGGTCCAACCATTTCTGAAACAAACTAAAACTAGGAAAGTATCTAATAAATGACATCACATGCATATATGCCCTTATTGAATTAAAAATGGTGCAATGTGCAGAAACTGCACTTATTGAAGGGAAAATCCTACTCTAACAATTAGTGTAAAATTTTCAATAACAATGTTTGAGAAACATACCATTGATAGGAATGGGAAGTTCATGTCCATTCATCTTCGAAATTTGAAAAGCATTATGTTCTTTGCAAGCTAAAATCATGTAAGGACCACTCCAGATTGTATCAAACTTCGTGTGTATTCCTTGCTTTGCAAGATAAGAATCGCACTTTAACACAATATCTCCTTCATTGAAGACTCTGAATTTGGATTTCTTGTCAAAATTATTCTTCATTTGTTTTTATTCTTTCCCATATTCAAATGAGCTTGATCTCTTAGATCTTGTAATTACATTAACTCTGCATAACGAACTTGCAATGGTTCATTATCAAGCAGCTCCATTTGATGTAGCAAATCTAATGCACGTAACTCATCTGAAATAGGCAATCTTACTTCCTTTCTGTACACAAGTTTGTATGGTAAATTGCCAACTGATCTTTTAGGAGTCACTTTGTGATCCCAAAGTGTTGAATTCAACATTAGAAGCCAAGCTCTTTGATTATTATTGAGTGTTCTTTTGAAGATCCTTAAAAGATTCTTGTTAGTACTCTCAGCTAAGCCATTACCTTGTGGGTAATAATTAGATGAAGAACTTAGATAGACTCCATGGTTGAAAACCCAATCTGTTATCTTTGCACCAAGAAAAGCTAAAACATTATCTGATATGATAGTTGCTAGAACACCAAATTTGTAGACTATTCCTTTATAAAAGGATCGTATTGAAATTTCATTAGCCTGTTTCAAGGCTATTACTTTAGTGCGTCGTGAAAAATAATCTGTAGTAGTTAAGATCCACTTATGTCCTTGTGAAGAAGGGGGATTTATCATGCCGATAAATTCAAGACCCCACTACATAAAAGGTTGATCAACTGAAATAGGATGCAAGGGTAGTGAAGCTAAACATTCTTTTCCAACAAAGAAAGCACATTTTCTACACTTTCTAATCCAATCAAATTAGTCCTTGAATATGCTAGGCCAATAGTAACCAACTTTCAAAAATTTTAAGGCTATGGTACGTGTTGAGAAGTGACCTTGTGCGGGTCCTTCATGGAATTATGACAGTATTTTCTAAATTTTATCAGAGTCAACACACCGTAGCAATATTCCATTTATATATCTTTTGAACAACACATTATCAATGAATATATAAGGTACAACTTGTAATATAAAATAACTTTGTTTATTCTTGTCCATACCTTCTGGATAAGTGTGATGTTGTAGATAGTTAATTAGATCAGCCATCCATCTTGATTCATGAAACTCTTGAGTGAGCTCAAGTTGTTGATTTCCTGGTTGAACCATGATTTCTGATTATTGATATGCAATTTCAGCATGTTGTTTTGAATCTTTTGGTTCTGTAACTTGCTGTTTTGAATCATCTACTTGTGTAACTTGTTGTTTTGAATCATCTGGTTCTGTAACTTGTTGTTTTTCCATATCAGCAATTAGATGTTTGCATAAAATTTTCCCTCGAACCGTCTCAGCAACCCGGATATCAACATCATACTCCATGACATTTGTTATCCAGTTTGCTCTTTTCTCATTAAACTCCTTATTTAGTAAGAATGCTTTCAAACTTGGATGAGAAACAAGAACATGGATTTTATTGTTTGAAAGAATATAGTTGAATTTCTTTAGTCCTCTAACTACTGAAAGTAATTGCTTTTCAAGGAATGTTTACCTTATTTCATAATCATGCAAGCTTTGTCTAAAGAAAGTAACATGATGTTCAATATTTACATTGTTCACTTGAGTTAATATAGATGAGATTGTTTCAGCTCCTGCGAGTACATACATCGTAAAATATTTATCAAAATTTGGATTTCCAAGAGTGAGATCTTGAGATATAGCTGCTTTGATTGATTAAAATCCTTCTCTTCCTTCACTGGTCCAAGAGAAATTTTTATGTTTCCTTAGCATAGATGTGAGTGGTTTAACCAATGCTGCAAAATCTGGAAAAAAATATTCTAACAAAGTTGATTTTTCCCAGAAAACTCTGTAATTCCTTATTATGATGGGGCAATGATAACTGTGATATGGCTTAGATCTTGAAAGGATCAATTGCTAGACCTTGCTTAGAAATAATATGACCAAGTAGCTTGCCTTGATGTACTGAAAAGATAGACTTGAGTGGACTCAAATATTTTCTAAATTGTCTTCATAACTAAAAGGTATGCCTTAAATGCATTGAATGTTCTTTAGAATCTTTTAAAAATATAGTAACATCATCTAAATAAACAAGGATGCATTTATTTCATAAACTGTGAAAGGCCATGTCCATTGCATGTTGAAACATTGCACTGGCATTTGAAAGACCAAAAGGAAGTTTTTTGTAAGCATAAGTATCCCACTTAGTGGCAAAAGTTGTTTTATATCTATCTTCTTCTTGAACTAAAATATGATTATATCCACTATAACTGTTTAGAAGAGATAGTCTATCTGAACCTGACACAGTTATCAAAATATGATCCATATTTGGGAGTGGGTAATGATATTTTAATAAATCCTTATTAAGATCTCTGAAATATACACATAGTTTGATTTCACCGTTCTTCTTCGTAACTGGAACAAGATTGGCTACCAAACTTGAATGCTGAACTGGAAAGATAATACCTGATTCAATCAACTTAGATAATTCTTTCCTCATCAAAGGCTCTATTTTGGGATTTACAGGCCTCTATTTCTATCTAATAGGTTTAGAATTTGGTTGCAACTCAATTATATGATGTGCTAAAATGGGATCAAATCCTTTTAGATCTTAGTATTTCTAAGCAAAAAAATCCTTAAACTCTTTACAAAGAATAATAAATGACTAATTTTTAGTTAAGGAACATACCTTTCCAAGAAATAGCTTTTTCCCTTCATCAACTAAGATCTCTTCATAATTATTAGCATGAGTTGACATTTTAGTCTCAACCTTTCTTAACTGATCGTGAGTGCTGAAGATGTCTTCTAATGTGACCATACGTTGAGGCAGTTTATTTTTCTTTAAGTAAACAATCTGGTAACCATATAATCATTGTAATTTATCTTGATTCACTGCAGAAAACTCAGCTTCTTGCTGTAAAAATGTGCAGATTTGATCATCACTTTGAAAAACTTTCCAATTTGAATCATTATTAGGTACTGAGGGCTAGACAATTAACTTTATATGAGGGTGAATTTTGATAATTTCAATCTTTTCTAGCACTTCAAAACTAGCCCCAACATCTAGAAGTGTGTCTGCATGCTTGCTTTCATCTCTAGGAATATATTGAATGTTAATAGCATCAAAATATTCCATTAAGTCTGAAACTCTATGTCTGTAAGACTTCATTAATGGATTCTTACAAACATTGAAATTTGTTACTTGATTAATAACCAACTCAGAGTCACCAAAAATCTGTAGCATGCTGATAGCTTTCTTTTTGGCCCAAAGAGAGCCATGAATTAAAGCTTCATATCCAGCTACATTACAAGTACATGAAAATGGTAGATTCAATGCTGAGAAATACCTTTCGTTCACTGGGGAAGTGAGCATCAAACCTACTCCCTATCCTTTCTTGTTCTTAGCTCCATGAAAATTAGGCTTCCAAAGCCCTTCTATTGAATCTTCTATTTTGGAAAGTAAGGGAAGTGGTGTATTTTCTTCATGCATACAATACACACCAAATAGGTGTTCTTCAAATTCCTTAAAAGGATCATGAGCATGTTCTTCCACTGTCTTTTCATCCATAAACATGTTAGAAATGCCATCCAATGCTGAAACATGAGCTAACTCATCAAAAATAGACTGATCTAGGGCTGAATAATTAGCCACTGAATTTTAAGAGTGAGGCTCAATGTGAAATTTGTCCAATGACTCTGAATTGATAGTAACTTTGGTACCATAACGAGTAGTAAAATATAAGAAGGACCAATCTAAAGAGAGATAACCTCCTATTTTTTCCGTGAAGTATCTAGATAAGCATAAGGAAAAGTATGGAGGTAAATCCACAATAGTAACATCTTACATAATAGAGACATTTGGGAAAGAATGTAACGACACTTCTAAATTTTTTTACTATACCAATTGTATTAGTTACAGTTCCATCTAGCTGTAAGACACTCCTTTCTGTAGGCTCGTACTGCAAACCCAATTTTTTTGCAATCACTTTTGGCATAACTATGCTACTTGCACCACTATCCACCATGCAATTATGAACTATATGTTCTCCTATAATCAGCGATAAATAAAATGGTGGTGGTGTCTTGATGTCATGAGCATTCAAAACCTTTAGAACCATCTACTTAACTTCTTTAATGTGGTCTTGTTCAAATGTTCCATGGACTATATCTATCTTTTGAAATTCCTTTTCAACTATATTTGAAGAAATCTTCAGCTTAGCTAATTCATGAGAAAGTAATTCTTACTGTCCAGGAATACTTAGAGCATCCCACATTGAGATGTTAACATTATGATTTTTCATTACATCAACAATGTTAAAAGAAGCAACTGTTTTAGAGACATATTCAACTATCCTAGAGTAGACCTTAGCGAAACCTGATTCTACTTCATCTGCCTTGGATATCTGAGGTATAAAAAATCTTCTTGGATCATGTTGTTTTTGATGGTTGTTATTAACTAAAACACTTGTTGCTTTTTAAGGAACAATAGGGTTGCTGGTTAACTTTGGAATTGTAGATGATGTCTTATTAGTGACAGTAGGTAGGATAGGCCTATTTTGTTGTTTTTGACCTTCAACAACTTTCCTTTGAGCCCTAGTAGTGACTGAAATGAAATCCTCCTCATTAAAATTGACTAAATTTTTTTCAGATGCTTTCTGAACATGAGTTTCTTGCTTCCCACCCTCCATTTGAGGCATGAATAATGTTTTGGATTGAGGTTGTGCAACAAGATTCATATTTAGAAAGGCGTTTGGGAAATTTGTAGCTGAATGAGGTTGATTGCAAGGTTGAAACCATTCTTCTGTAGCCATATTAAATAAGACTAAAGCTTTAGATAAAGTAGGATCCTTTGGGTCAAACTGCCTTTGCTGGTAAGGCTGCCTATAATTTTGATTATGTTGATAAGGCTACCTGTTTTGTTGATTCTATTGATAAGGCTACAATTTTGTTCTCAATCGAAGTCAATTTATTTCCCATAGTTTGCAAAGCTTTAAATACATCATCTGATGGAGCTACAACAATAGGTTTTATGATTGTAATAGCATAAGGAATAGGTGTTGCATCTGCCAAAGAGGGCATTGAAGGTCTTGGTGCCAATTTTCCATCTTGAATAAGACCATTTTTCAGCTCGAATAGCGATATCATAGGTTGTTGGGAGTGTATCTTCCCCCATTGACTGAATCATAGTTGAGATAACACTGT
Organism: Taxus chinensis; assembly: GCA_019776745.2. Lineage (NCBI taxonomy): Eukaryota > Viridiplantae > Streptophyta > Pinopsida > Cupressales > Taxaceae > Taxus > Taxus chinensis. Next base: position 188,225,580 of record CM034151.1, read on the forward strand.
TTAATTCCTAAAGATAATAAAGGAAAGCATGATCAACTTGAGGCTTGACACTTTCTGGAATTCTTTCCCAAGTTCTAGAAAAAGAGATATTGAAACTAGACACAAATTCATTGGGATATCTTTTAATAGTAGAAAATTGTTCAATGTGAGACAAATGATCTGAATTATCCTGGAACTATTTCAAAAAAAATTCACGTAAGTTATCCCGAGTACATATGCTTCCAGTTTCTAGGTTTCTATACCATTCTAATGCCTTCCCGTTAAAAAATGCTGCTAAAAGTCTTAAATCTACGTCTTCATGAGTGATGTTATGGACTACACCTAGGGCTGCAACATCTTTGCTATGTAAGGGAAATTTTACCGATAACCATACCGAAATTTTGTTCTGATCCCTCGTTAGGGATCCCTTGCGTTCGAAACATTGTAAAATCCCTTCTCGGGAAATCTGGTTTTTCGAACTTAGTCTTTTGAGCCTTTTTTGGCTGGGCGCATGAAATTGCTTTGTAACACCAACTTTTGGTGCGCCCCCTTTAAAACCTTTGGTGCATGATTTTCAATGTCAACACACCTTTCGGTGCGCCAAAGTGTGTTGAGCCTTCTCTGCGTGCGCCAAGGCGCATGCGCCTTCATGTTGACACAACTTTTGTTGCGCCAACTTTTGGTGCACCAAAGGGCGCACATAATCTCATGTCGACATAGTGTTTGGTGCGCCAAAGGCACGCTTAATTTCCTGCTGAGAAATATTTTCATGCGCCAAAGGGCGCACGCTTTTCCCTGTCGATAGCAAATTCATGCGCCCTTTAAAAACTGGGTGGCGCATTTATGACCAGCTCACCTATATATATATGTGTTTGCGCGCCCAAATGTCATTTTCACTATTCGCAGAGCACGTGATTTCCTTTCTCTGAGCCTGTCAGCCCCTGCCTCGTCGTTTTCAACACGTTGTGGACCCGTTCTTAGGATTTTTTCTATTTATCCGGGTAAGTGCTCTCGTCTCTTCCATGTGTTTTGTTTCTGGTTCTTCTTGCTTGCTGGTTGGTTTTTGAGTGCATGATTTGAACATGCTTTCCCCCCCGCATGCTGTCTTTCCTTTCCTTCCTCTTTCCAGATCTACTGGAGGAGGACGTTATCTTGAAACAATGGTTTGTAACCCTCCTGGTTTCAACCGTTTCATTTACCCCACTGAACCTGCAAAAGACAAGAGAAAGGAATGAAGAAAAGGGGACTATCTTTCCCTTTGGCGCATTAGCACGTCCTGTAACATCATGAATAGATACGCTCCCTTTGGCGCATCTGACCACCTTGTAACATGACCAAAACCCGCGCCACTAGCGCACCCAGCTTGCTTGTTGCATCATTAACCTCTGCGCCCTCAAGGCGCGCCTCTTTCACATGCTGCAAGTGCTAAACCTGCGCCCTTTGGCGCACCATCCTTCTGTGTTGCATCACATTTCCATGCGCCAATGGCGCACCCAGCTTCCATGCAACACAAGCTTTATCCGCGCTAAGTATGAAGCTATAAAGGCACAGGCGCATCCCCGATTGCAATAACATCATGTTGTGTAAACCTTTCGTGCGCCGTGCCACGCTCCCTTTGGCGCACCAAAAGGTCTTGTTACACGAACCATCCATGCGCCAAAGGGCGCACCAAATCCCAATGCAACATGAAAATTCCATGCGCCAAAGGGCGCATCCTGTCACTATGTAACACGCACTTTTCATGCGCCCTATATAAAATGCAATCTGCAATATGCATGCGCCATGCGCCTTTGGCGCCTGCTTTTTCCTTGCAACACCCTCTTCCTGTGCGCCTTACCTATTTAGCCCTGTAAGCTGCAATTTTCATGCACCATGCGCCCTGAGCCTGAAAATAACTAACTCTTTCTTCTGTTAGCACTTCAATGGGAAATCAAATGACTGATGCAACCTTTCTACGTTGGGTTTCGCTTCTTCTTCATACAGATCAACAGATAAACCTAGAAGAACATATGTCAACATCCAGCAAAAGACCTATCAAACTGAAAGGAAAGGCTAAGCCAACGGAGGAAGAAATGAAACACAAATATCAGAGGGTCAGAATGCCTGAGTCACAGGCCGAATGCAGCATGGACGTCAGAGACTCAGAATTGGGTCATATCGACATGGAGGAATTCTGGGCCAGAACTCAGAAAGTTACAAGGAGTCCATGGATGGACAAACTAATAGGCAGTGCCCTGCACTTCGCTGGGGGGGTCCCCGTTAGCACCGTCAACAATGAATTTATGTTGGTGGTTGTCCAGTGTTACAACAAAGACACAAGATGTGTCGAAAATAGCAAGGGCGAGGTAGTCATTAACCTCACTGCCCATCATTTTGAGATCATACTCGGCATCCCTCACCACCGGCACTTTGTGGCCGTTAGCCAAGCAGAGTGCATCAAGGCCTGGGAAGACAATGAAGACCAATGTATGCAGCTAATGAAGGTAGTAACCCGGTGGCCCCAAATCATCCACCGCAGTGACTTCTCAGAAGAGCTCAGCGATACCATTACCTTCCTGAGCAGGGTCTTCGGGCTTTCTGACGCCCATTACTTCCATAAATGGATGCTGCGCTACTTGGAAACAATGAACAAGAATTTGCCTGATCAGCGCTTTTGCTGGGGGGAAATTATAAGTAGCACCATCTCCGAGCAGCTACAACAATTCAGCACAACGGGAGTATTCCATATGAACTCCTACGTGGTCTACGCTGCAGCGTCGGAGAGAGATTATCCAGGCGTAACACGAAGTGGAATTTGGCCTCAGGTCAAAATATATGAATAGTATCCTAGAACTAAGGTTGGAGAATAGCATCGCCCAATTCACCAAAATCAACGATGCATTCTTTTATCACATCATCTGCCTGTTGAGGCCGAATCTGACTCATGGTCATACGACCAAAAACATAGTGGCAGCCACGGAGAAATGGGGGGGCCCTGTTCACCCAATTTCCCACATTCACCTATTTGAGGGCTGTCAACTTTTTGGGAGAGCCAACCAGGCTACCGAGGTATGCTGGGCCTAAACTGATTCTACTAGAGCTATCAAGGCAGCTGGTCACATACCACGAAAAATGCCTTAAAAGAAAGAAGGGTGGAACTCCTTTCCCCCTCACAGTGGGCCGATACACATGCTCTACCCACCACAAGGCGAAGGAAATGTTTGCAGAACTGGAGTTACTCAATTTGAAGCATGACTTCCCAGCCAGGCCTACCTTCGACCCAAGGAGCTGCCTGCCAAGAGCGAAGCTCGATCCAATCCATGTTCCTCAGATCGAGGATATTTATATTGACGTCCTCCATGAGGTAGAGCTCAGAAGAAAGGATCATTCTCTCCTAGTATTGGCAGAAATCATCCAGTACGGGATAGCCATTGTCCCCAAAGGCTTCCAAACTACGGAAGATGAAGTAGATAAAGTATATAATGACACAGATGGGGACGATTGGCCCTTTCCGGCGATTGATCGAACCAAGGCTCCTCAGACAATTGAGGAGAGGGTTAAGGAGACTCTGCGTAGGACAGAGCACTGGTGCCGCATGAATGGGCTAATCTACCTCGGGGTAGATTTCACAACCTCCCCATTGGGCAACGCACCTTCACGGTCCAAGAAGCAGCTTAAAGGCAAAGGTGTAGAAGGTGAATCCAGCACCATTCAGGAAGAAGCCCCTGAAAGTCCTCCTTCCACAGCGCCAGAACAAGTCATAACTCTGGAGGAAGAAATGACAGAGGATAGTCCCATAGGCCCATCCACTCAGGATGTCGGCATTGCTACCATAACAGAGGTCCCTTCTATCCCTTCTTCTTCTCTTCCTTCCCCTCCTCGAGTGACTCAAGCGACTATCCCTTTGGTCGTGTCCTCTGCCCCTTCTTCCACTCTTTCCCCTGCTTCTTCGTCTATTTTCTCCTCCCTCACTGATCTGTCCTCTTCTATTTTCTTCCCTCATCTCCGGACTCCCTTCCCTTCCTATGTCTTCTGCAGCTACAGTTTCCCTTCCTCCCGTGGACATTTCTTCGGCTATTCTCTCAATGCCGCCGCCGCGCATCTCCACATTTTTCCCCTCTTCTACTGTAGCTGCCTCCTCCTCTGTCTCTGGTCCTTCTTCCATAGGACCAGCCTGGATCTCTCAGCAGCTGAGCTAGCAAAAGAGGAAAGTTCCCATCACTCTGATGGACTTTTCAGTGATTCCAGCCAAAGGGGGCAAAGAAGCAGAAGCCTGTTACACGCTTCTCTAAAAGTGCTGCAGGTGAGAGAGTCATGGAAATTAGCATACCCCAATCCCCTCAAGGAGAAAAAGGATCTGTCTCTGACAGATTTTACTGTGACCCAAGTCACAATGGGGACATCTTCTGAAAGTCTCCAGGGGGAAGCTCTTTCCGCAGTTGATGCCCTCTGCAAAAAGCTTCAAGAAACGAAAGAAGAGAAAAGGCTACTGAAGGAGCAAAATAAATATCTGCTTCAAGCCTTACAGAAGATGGGTAGTGCACCTCCCACAACTACCGCCGAGACTTCTGAGCTTCTCAGCCAGGATAAAATCAATGAATATGTAAAAATCGGTGAGCAGGGTATGGCCGTTTCTGCTTGGAGGAGCCAGATCCTCAAGGACAGTGAAAGAGTGATCACCGAGTTTGTCAATTTGTATCTAAACATCGGAAAGGCGAACAAGGAACTCCAAGCATTAGCGAGGCCCATATCAGAAGAGTTGGAACATGCCAGACTATGACACGAGACCTTTCAACAAATTTTCGACTATTCAGTCGAAGATCTGGTCAAGTTCGGTGTCTTCGGCCATCCAAGGGCCCTCAACAAAACCATGTCCACTCTGGACTATCGGATAGATCAGCTTGAATTTGTTCTGAAAAAGATAGACAAGGTAAAGGAAGAGGCCCTGGATGCAATGCATCAAATGGAGTGAATTGTTCTCAACATGTCTCCAGGGTTGCTCACTCCTTCCTTTACCATAAGATCAGCTGATGAAACCATCCGGATCTTCAAGGAGATCGCTTCTCAAGGAACGGGGCCAGAGGTCACATTTGACACTGAATCTATCAACAACCTGCTGGCTTGTAGGGACTTCATCGGGTTCCTCATTGAGGCGGAGAAGGACTATTCCAAACTCCCAGAAAAGCTCATAGATGAGCGGGAGACTTGTGAGGCGATCAGCGAGCGGCACAAGGATCCTTCCCAGGATCAATTTGGGCCAATGATTAACAAGTTTTTGGAATACCGCGCTCAGTTCCATATCTCATCACCTGAGCAGCATCAAAAGCAGGCTACCCCCTTTCGGCCGCAGGATGATGACGACGAGTAGCTGCTTCTTCTTCTTCTTCTTCTTCTTCTTCTTCTTCTTCTCTCTCTTCTCCGACTTTCTTGTTGGAATGTCTAAAGTATGTTCCATCAAGTTATCAAAAGTCAAAAGTCAACATGACTTTTAGATATTTTGTAAATATCTTTGTAAATAGGTGGTTGGCTCCTTTTTGCCTTCTTTCCTTCTCCTCTTCTATATATATTGGAATACTTGTTGTATTCAGTGGTGGACATTTTTTAGATGAAAATAGAAGTGAGGAGAGAAAGACTTTGAGCTTTCTTGTAACAGAAGAAAATAGTAATACAAATATTGAGACTTTGTGCTGAATAGTTGTGATATGCATCAGACCTTTCTTATGTTAGATCTGTATGTGTTTAATCTGTTAGATTCATATCTACCTTTTTGTCATTTGCTCATCAGTATTGCTTTGTTCGTTTATGCAAGTAGGTTTGGCTCTGTTTACTACCAACCCAAAACATAAATCTTCCTGACCTTTCTGCTTTGGAATTCATTTCTTTTCTCCCTTCGGATCTGTTCTTTCTTCTATCCTCTCTTTCATTCCTTTCTTTCCGCAGTCTGAAACAATCTACTGGGATGAGATCCCAAACCCCCGAAGGCAGAATACTGTGAGATTTGCACAAGATTCCTGCTGGTAGAATAGCAATAAACCAATTTCGCTTTGCTGACTCAAAGAGGGGCTATGCCCTGCACACTGTTGGCTCGTCTATCCATAGATCTGTCCAGGCGACAGATTTTCGGACCAACATTTTTTGGCGACTCCGCTGGGGAACGAATAGATCTGTCAGATCTATGATGGTGGTAAGATAGAAAAATAAGAAAAAATAAGAAAATCGTTGCCTGTTTGCAAATTTGAACTTTTTGATAAAAATCCAAAAATTTGCAAAAGTGCTATGAATTGAAAATTTTCTTCTGAGATCCATAGATCTGGCCTAGTTACAAATCTTTAGTTCGCTGAGTTTTTATAAAAAATAGTATTTTTCCGTAGATCTGGATTTTTGGCTGTTTGCTAAAAGTTTGAAACCCTCTGAAAAAAGTCAAAATCAGATCCAAAAATCAGCTTGCTATTCTTCCCTGCCATCTTATCCTCATTTTTATTTTTCGTTAACCGCAATCGGTTTTCTGAAGAGGATAGTTTTAAATATTTAGAAAAGTATTTGCTGCTGGTTTTTATCAGAAAAACCAGAAAATCAGCAAGTACAACTAAAAAGAAAGTTTGAATCTGTGCCATAACGTTACAGATCTGGAAGGTACACTGGTAGGTGAACCTTTTACACGCAGCCGGAAAGCTCGCGGAGAAACTGATCCGACTTTTGATCTGCTTCAAAGGCACAATTTCAGCGTAACACTGGCACGTTTTTCAACGCTAAGCTCGGCCGACCGGTCATCCAGGAGCGTCTCACCTCCACGGAAAAAGAATCTTTTGCAAGGAGCATCCACGTCCCTTTGTAGCGTTTTGCTACTCAGTGGGACCACCCTTCCAGCCCGTGTTCTCTTTCCAGCCCTTCAAATGACAGTACCATGGGGGAAATGCCATGGGTCCTCTCGCACTGCCACATCCAGTTCACGCGCTCCCTCACGGAAACTGAAAGAATTTTCCCAAATTCGATGGGAGCGGAAATCAAAGCACAGATTCCCACATATCTGCATTCATCATGTCATGCAGTATTTTGGATGTGACTCACGAAGATGTGTCGGTTCGCCTTTTTCTGGAAACTCTACAAGGGCCCGCAGCTGAATGGTTTCAGCATTTGCCGGCCGGATCTATCACCAGTTGGGCCACCTTACAGGAGGCTTTTGAAGACAGATACAAGCCTTCAGAGGATGCGTTTGCATTATTATCACGGATCACTCACCTGAAGAAGGAGGCCAATGAGACCATGCATGATTTTATCGCCCAGTTCAATGCACTAATCAACAATGTCCCTGTTGCCATGCTCCCCACACCGGAAAATCAGAAATGTTTCTTCGTGAACGCCATGAGCTCAAAAGTTAGTTTCTTGCTCCTTCAAGATCGAGTAGCTGCCTTAGTTCTCACTCAGGCTGCTGCCATTCGAATAGAAGATAATTTGATAATATCTAGCGAGTTGAAAAAGGAATCATCCAAGTCCAAATCTTCAGACCCTTCACCTACTACTTCGTCTGATCCGGCATTCCAAAAGATGGCGAATGATTTGCTCGCATTAAAGAAGCAGTTGGCCCAGGCTCCTAGTTCCTCATACCGGGATGTTCCACGAAGGATTTTCGTTCCCAATAATGTTTCACAAAGGCCGCGTCTACCTGCAACTGCTCCACGGTTGGCGCTTGAAGCTCCTCCGGTCAATGCTCTGGCCGAGATTGAAGAAGAAGAGCAGTACTATGAAGAACCTTCGTCTCAAGGCGAAGATGATCAAGATGTCGGTGAGCGGACTGGCGACTCTACTATTGGATATATGGAATTTAATGAGGAAGAATTTGATGAAGAGGAGGGTACTCAGGGCTATGCAAGCGGACAATCATATGATGTTTTTACCCGCTCGCAAGGAAAAGAAGCAGAAGTTGCTGCCCATGTGCAGAAGGAGAAGGCCGTGTCAAACGTGCCTCCAACCATTGCTAAAAGAGGTAATCCTCTTCCTACTCAACTCCCTGTTAAGTCTTTTACAAAGAAATATTTTCCCCCCATCTCTCCTCCATATCAGCCCCCCCATATTCCTACTAAGATTAGTAATCCTATTCCACCATCGTGAAGCGAGGGACTCATTCCCTCACCAGTGCAACCCTTGGCCACATTTGATATCATAGATCATGCTAAAAAGACCAAGATCCAAATGTCTGAAGCTGAGTATCTTTAGTCAAATCCCGAACAGCTTGTAAGATTGACCAAATATATTCAGAGTCAAGCTGTTATATCTAAGCAGGTTTCCCCGAAAGGAATTCTTTCCACTCCTCCTGAATCCTGCATAAATTTTTCTTCAACATCTGCATCAGGTAAGATAGAGCCTTTCTATCTCTCTCTCCTAATCAATGGCCATAAGTTGAGTAACTGCATAATTGATTTCGGAGCTTCGAATAACGTCATGCCAGCAAAAGTTGCCCATGCTTTGGGCCTCACCCTTACCAAGCCTTTTGGCCGATGTTATTCCTTGGAAACCAAACAAGTACCATTGATTGGCCAAATTAAAGACGCGCAATTTGCATTTGCGGCATTCCCTGATAAGAGGGTAAAGATGACCGTCCTTGTCGCTGACATTCCAGCAGCTTATGGAATTCTGCTGGGAAGAAGTTTTTGCAGCGAAGTTGGTGGGGAAATTCATATGGACTGGTCTAAAGCTAGAATTCCTGTCAAAGGTGTAATGCAGACATTAGAGCCGAAATCACAAAAGAAATACTTGGTTACTAGCTCCGAAGACCCCAAAGCCCAAATCCTTTTTGAATCATCAGGGATGGGGAACTATTTCTTGTCCACTGAGACAGACAAAACGGGTGTTCTCGTTTAGGAAAAGGATCTTAATGAGATCTGGACCTTGCAGTTTGATGGCAGTTGTGCAACTAGTGGATGTGGCGCCGGGGCTGTGCTGATATCTCTCGAAGAGGAGGTAATTCCTCTCTCTTTCAAATTGCAGTTTTTCAACACTAACAATACTACTGAGTATGAATCTCTGTTACTCAATATGCAAGCCGCAAAAGAAAGAGGAATTAAAAATCTAAAAGTACAAGGTGATGCAGAGCTAGTTGTAAATCAGGTCAAAAGGATTTATCAAGTAAAAAATGAGAGGCTCAGGCACTACCGTAATGCAGTATGGGACAGCATCGAAGAATTTGATGCTTTTTCAATAGAGGCAATTCCAAGAGCTCAAAATGACATGGCCGATTCATTGGCTGTTTCAGCATCTCTGATGCTCCCACACCCAGGTTTGAAAACAGACAAATACACCGTTGAGGTGGTTTTCCACCCAAGTGTGCCAGACAATTCCCAGCATTGGCAAGTGTTTAATGATGACAATCAACTCATTGCCTTTCTGGAAAAATCAGAAAATTTTAAGGAATTACATTTCGAAGGATCCACTTCTGAGTGTTGTGAATCAGTCACCGGCCAAGACGATGAATCAAAAGAGAACAATGGCATATGTCAGCTCAAAGGAAATAAAATTCCGAAGGGCCTGGTTTCTCTGGAATGGTTGTTCGACAGGCATGATCTTTTTGTGAAAAAGAGGAGGCGAGATGATCCTGATTCATCCCCAGATACCGTACCAGTCAATTTAGGTTCGGAGACACATCCGCAATTTGTGAACATTGGGAAATGTTGCACACCAGAAGAGAAGCGGAAATTTGTCAAGCTGCTAAAGAAATACATGGATGTATTGGCATGGTCCTATGCCGATCTAAAGTCTTTTAAGCCAAAGGACGTTCAGCATGATATCCCATTGAAAGAAGACGTCAAAGCCTTTCGCCAGAAGCAGAGGCACTATAATCCTAACATCTCGGGTACTATCCAGGCCGAAATTTAGAAAATGCTGGATGCGAGAATCATCTTCCCGATCCATCACAATACTTGGGTAGAAAATATTGTGCCAGTACACAAGAAGAATGGTGAAATACGCATATGCGTAGATTTTTGAAATTTGAATCAGGCGTCCTTAAAAGACAACTACCCACTTCCTATAATGGATCAAGTTTTGCAAGCAGTAACTGGATCAGAGATGTTGTCCATGCTTGATGGTTTTTCAGGCTACAATCAGATTGAAGTCTCGCCTGAAGATCAATTCAAAACAGCATTCACTACTCCCTAGGGTACATTCGCCTACAGCAGAATGCCTTTCGGTTTAACCAACACTGGTGCCACTTTCCAGCGGGCCATGGACCTGGCATTCAAAGGTATGATGGGAAAGGTCATTGTGGTTTATCTAGATGACATAACCATGTTCTCTAAACAACGAAATGATCATTGTGATCATTTGGAGCAAGTATTGGCTAGATGCCGAGAGCATGGGATTTCCCTAAACCCAAAAAAGTCTGTTTTTGGAGTCACAGAAGGAAAGCTTCTGGGGCATGTCGTTAGCAAGGAAGGAGCAAAGATAGATACTGAAAGAGTTAATGCTATTCAGAGCCTTACTTTGCCTACAAGCAAGACTGGCGTTCATTCTTTCTTTGGAAAGGTGAACTTCTTAAGGCGTTTTGTTCCCAACTTTGCCGAGAAGACTCGTCACATATTGAACATGATGAAGGGGACACCAACTTTCAGATGGAGTGAAGAGGGAAAAAGGTCATTTGAAGAAATAAAAGCTTCCATTGCTCATGCACCAGTCCTGGTATGTCCCGATTTCTCCAAGGACTTCATCATGTATAGTTACGCATCTGAGCATACTGTGTCTGCAATATTAATGCAAAAGAGTTCAGAAGACGTTGAATCCCCGATTGCATTCATGAGTTCTCCTCTCAAGCCTCACGAGCTAAAAATGACTCAACTGGAAAAGCATGCCTTTGCCATTGTCAAAGAGTTAAGAGTTTCAGGTACTATATTTTAAATTCTCATACAGTAGTACTAGTTCCTGACACAGTAGTGAAGTCAATCCTAACTCAACAGGAGTTAGGGAGCTTGCAAGGAAATTGGATTGCAAACGTCCAAGAGTATGACCTGGATATAAAACCAACCAAGCTGGTAAGAGGCAAGGGCCTGTGCCAGCTAATGGCTGAAAACAAAGATTCAGAAAGCCCTAAGGAAAAAGATGATTGTACCAATGAAGCGTAAAGCCCTCTGGGGGAAACCCATTCTCTGCCTCTGGTCCTATTTATTGCAACCAGCGATGAGTGGTATTAAGATATTGCTTTCTTTCTCACCTACGGCGAGTGTCTAGTTCATCTAACTACTAAAGAGAAGCGCACTATAAAGCTCAGAGCGGCTAAATATGTAATCTGGAATGACGGTTTATATAAACGTGGGATAGATGGCATCTTTTTGCAATGTTTTGATAAACCCCAGCAAGTAAAACTACTGGAAAGTTTTCACAATTCAGCATGTGGAGGCCATTTCTCTTCCTCCGTAACCACACACAAGATCATTCGAGCCAGGTACTTTTGGCTGACGCTCTTTCAAGATACAGCCATCTGGGTGGTGAAGTGTGAACCCTGCCAGCAATTCGTCGGAAAGCCCAAGTTGGTTGCCTTTCCCCTAAGGCCGGTCATTATCAATGAACCATTCAGGCAATGGGGAATTGATTTTATTGGCGCACTCAATCCTCAATCAAGTGTCAGACATAGCTATGTCCTTACAGCAACGGATTACTTCACTAAGTGGGTGGAAGCCATACCTGTCAAGCATGCCACTTCTGAGGTGGTTTGCAATTTCATTAAAGAAAATATCATTGTCAGGTTCGGCGTTCCAAACAAAATCGTTGCTGATAATGCTTCTAACTTCTCCTCACAAGAAGTTATTAGTTTTTTCTATGAATATGGTATAACTTTGGCTCACGCCTCAGACTATTACCCTCAGGGAAATGGTCAGGCAGAATCCAGTAACAAGAACTTGGTGACCATCATACGGAAGTTAGTAGATGAGAATCAGTGAATGTGGCACAAGTCTTTGTACGATGCTTTGTGGGCCAATCGTATTACTCCCAAGAGATCTCTTGGCATGTCACCTTTTCAAGTATTATATGGCACTGATGCCGAGCTTCCCATTTCTGTGGAACTTCCTGCTCTACGCTTGGCGCAAGCTATCAAAGATGAAACTTTCCAGAATTCTCTAGAAAAAAGGATCATGTATCTGGCAGAACTTGAAGAAAAGAGAGTAAGAGTGGTCGACAGGATCACTGAACATCAGAATCAAGTCAAGAGACTGTTCGATAAGAAAGCCAAGCAGAGGGATTTTCAAGTGGGAGATCTTGTTCTTTTATGGGACAAGCGAAGAGAGCCAAAGGGCATGCATGGAAAGTTGGATTCTCTATGGAGAGGGCCTTTCAAAATCAAGCAGCTCAATGGAGAGAATAGCTTCTATCTCTCATATCTGGATGGAACCGAACTCCCGCTTCCTTATAGCGGGTAGCATCTGAAGATCTTCAAGAAGTAGAGCTGGCTCTCTTCTTTGTATAGTTTGCTTTATGTTGTGTGTTTGTTTTCGTCATGTGTTTGCTTTCAGTTTGTTGTTTCCCTTATCCTCCCTCCGATCGCCCTTGTTTTTTGAATCTGTTACCCAATGGATAGGCACATGAGAACTGCAATTCTCTACCCCCGAGTTTGCTCAGGGATAGTCCCCAGAAAGAGCCAGCTGTTATCCCGTAAAATTGACAAGGGAAATTTTACCGATAACCATACCGAAATTTTGTTATGATCCCTCATTAGGGATCCCTTGCGTTCGAAATGTTGTAAAACCCCTTCCCGGGAAATCTGGTTTTTCGAACTTAGTCTTTTGAGCCTTTTTTGGCTGGGCGCATGAAAATGCTTTGTAACAACAAATTTTGGTGCACCCTCTTTAAAACCTTTGGCGCATGATTTTCAGTGTCAACACACCTTTTGGTGCGCCAAAGTATGTTGAGCCTTCCCTGCGTGCGCCAAGGTGCATGCACCTTTGTGTTGGCACAACGTTTTTTGCGTAACTTTTTGGTGCACCAAAGGGCACACATAATCTTATTGTAACACATTTCCTGTGCACCTTACCTATTTAGCCCTGTAAGCTGCAATTTTCATGCGCCCTGAGCCTGAAAATAACTAACTCTTTCTTCTGTTAGCACTTCAATGGGAAATCAAATGACTGATACAAATTTTGTACGTTGGGTTTCACTTCTTCTTCATGGAGATCAGCAGATAAACTTAGAAGAACGTATGTCTACATCCAACAAGAGACCCACCAAACCGAAAGGAAAGGCTAAGCTTACAGAAGAAGAGATGAAGTATAAATATCAAAGGGTCAGAATGCCTGAGTCACAGGCCGAATGCAGAATGGACGTCAGAGACTCAGAATTGGGGCACGTCGACATAGAGGAATTCTGGGCCAGAACTCAGAAAGTTAAAAGGAGTCCATGGATGGACAAAACAATAGGCAGTGCCCTGCACTTCACCGGAGGAATCCCCGTCAGCGCCGTCAACAATGAATTTATGATGGTGGTTGCCTAGTGTTACAACAAAGACACAAGATGTGTCGAAAACAGTAAGGGTGAGGTAGTCATTAACCTCACTTCCCGTCATTTTGAGATCATACTCGGCATCCCTCACCACCGGCACTTTGTGGCTATTAGCCAAGTAGAGTGCATCAAGGCCTGGGAAGACAATGAAGACCAATGTATGCAGCTAATGAACGAAGTATATCTAAAAAACAAGAAGGTAGTAACCCGGTGGCCCCAAATCATCCACCGCAGTGACTTCTCAGAAGAGCTCAGCGATACCATTACCTTCCTAAGCATGGTCTTTGGGCTTTCTGACGCCCATTACTTCCATAAATGGATGCTGCGCTACTTGGAAACAATGAACAAGAATTTGCCTGATCAACGCTTTTGCTGGGGGGAAATTATAAGCAGCACCATCTCCGAGAAGCTACAACAATTCAGCACAACGGGAGTATTCCACATGAACTCCTACGTGGTCTACACTGCAGCGTCAGAGAGGGATTATCCAGGCCTAACACGAAGTGGAGTTTGGCCTCAGGTCAAAATATATGAATATTATCCAGAACTGATGCTGGAGAATAGCATCGCCCAATTCACCAAAATCAACGATGTATTCTTTTACCACGTCATCTGCCTGCTGAGGCCGAATATGACTCATAGTCGTACGACCAAAAACATAGTGGCAGCCACGGAGAAATGGGGGGCCCTGTTCACCCAATTTCCCACATTCACCTATCTGAGGGCTGTCAACATTTTGGGAGAGCCAACCAGGCTACCAAGGTATGTTGGGCCTAAACTGATTCTACTAGAGCTATCAAGGCAGCTGGTCACATACCACGAAAAATGCCTTAAAAGAAAGAAGGGTGGAACTCCTTTCCCCCTCACAGTGGGCCGATACACATGCTCTACCCACCACAAGGTGAAGGAAATGTTTGCAGAGCTGGAGTTACTCAATTTGAAGCATGACTTCCCAGCCAGGCCTACCTTCGACCCAAGGAGCTGCCTGCCAAGAGCAAAGCTTGATCCAATCCATGTCCCTCAAATTGAGGATATTTATATTGACGTCCTCCATGAGGTAGAGCTCAGAAGAAAGGATCATTCTCACCTAGCATTGGCAGAAATCATCTAGTACGGGATAGCCATTGTCCCCAAAGGCTTCCAAACTACTGAAGATGAAACAGACAAGGTATATAATGATACAGATGGGGACAATTGGCCCTTTCGGGCTATAGATAGAACTAAGGCTCCTCAGACAATTGAGGAGAGGGTTAAGGAAACTCTGCGTAGGACAGAGCACTGGTGCCGAATGAACGGGCTAATCTACCTTGGGGTAGATTTCACGACCTCCCCATTGGGCAACGCACCTTCACAATCCAAAAAGCAGCTTAAAGGCAAAGGTGTAGAAGGTGAATCCAGCACCATTCAGGAAGAATCCCCTGAAAGTCCTCCTTCTACGGTGCCAGAACAAGTCATAACTCTGGAGGAAGAAATAACAGAGGATAGTCCCATAGGCCCATCCACTCAGGATGTCAGCATTGTTACCACAACAGAGGTCCCTTCTATCCCTTCTTCTTCTCTTCCTTCCCCTCCTCGAGTGACTCAAACGACCATCCCTTTGGTCATGTCCTCTGCCCCTTCTTCTACTCTTTCCCCTGCTTCTTCGTCTATCTTCTCCTCCCTCACTGATCTGTCCTCCTCTATTTCTTCCCTCATCTCCAGGCTCCCTTCCCTTCCTATGTCTTCCGCAGCTGTAGTTTCCCTTCCTCCCGTGGACACTTCTTCGGCTATTCTCTCAATGCCGCCACCGCGTGTTTCCACGTTTTTCCCCTCTTCTACTGTCGCTTCCTCCTCCTCTGTCTCTAGTCCTTCTTCCATAGGACTAGCCTGGATCTCTCAGCAGCTGAGCCAACAAAAGAGGAAATTTCCCATCGCTCCGATGGACTTTTCAGTGATTCCAGCCAAAGGGGTGAAGAAGCAGAAGCCTGTTACACGCTTCTCTAAAAGTGTTGCAGGTGAGAGAATCATGGAAATTGCATACCCCGATCCCCTCAAAGAGAAAAAGGATTTATCTCCGACAGATTTCACTGTGACCCAAGTCACAATGGGGACATCTTCTGAAAGTCTCCAAGGGGAAGCTCTTTCCACAGTTGATGCCCTCTGCCAAAAGCTTCAAGAAACGAAAGAAGAGAAAAGGCTACTAAAGGAGCAGAACAAATATCTACTTCAAGCCTTACAAAAGATGGGTAGTTCGCCTCCCACAATTGCCGCCGAGACTTTTGAGCTTCTCAGCCAGGAGAAAATCAACGAATATGCAAAAATCGGTGAGCAGGGTATGGCCGTTTCTGCTTGGAGGAGCCAGATCCTCAAGGACAGTGAAAGAGTGATCACCGAGTTTGTCAATTTGTATCTAAACATCGGAAAGGCGAACAAGGAACTCCAAGCATTAGCGGGGCCCATATCAGAAGAGCTAGAACATGCTAGACTCCAACACGAGACCTTTCAACAAATGTTCGACTGTCCAGTCGAAGATCTGGTCAAGTTCGGTGTCTTCGGCCATCCAAGGGCCCTCAACAAAACCATGTCCACTCTAGACTATCGGATAGATCAGCTGGAATTTGTTCTGGAAAAGATAGACAAGGTAAAGGAAGAGGCCCTTGGATGCAATGCATCAAATGGAGCGAATTGTTCTCAACATGTCTCCAGGGTTGCTCACTCCTTCCTTTACCTTGAGATCAGCTGATGAAACTATCCAGATCTTCAAGGAGATCGCTTCTCAAGGAACAGGGCCAGAGGTCACATTTGACACTGAATCTATCAACAACCTACTGGCCTGTAGGGACTTCATCGGGTTCCTCATTGAGGCAGAGAAGGACTATTCCAAACTCCCAGAAAAGCTCATAGACAAGCGGGAGACTTGTGAAGCGATCAGCGAGCGGCACAAGGATCCTTCCCAGGATCAATTTGGGCCAATGATTAACAAGTTTTTGGAATACCGCGCTCAGTTCCATATCTCATCACCTGAGCAGCATCAAAAGCAGGCTACCCCCTTTCGGCCGCAGGATGATGACGACGAGTAGCTGCTTCTTCTTCTTCTTCTTTCTCTTCTTCTTCTTTCTTGTTGGAATGTCTAAAGTATGTTGGCACAAATGATGACATCGTCCATGTTGCATCATTGGATGATGTCATCCATCAAGTTGTCAAAAGTCAACATGACTTTTAGATATTTTGTAAATATCTTTGTAAATAGGTGGTTGGCTCCTTTTTGCCTTCTTTCCTTCTCCTCTCTTCTATATATATTGGAATACTTGTTGTATTCAGTGGTGGACATTTTTTAGATGAAAATAGAAGTGAGGAGAGAAAGACTTTGAGCTTTCTTGTAACAGAAGAAAACAGTAATACAAATATTGAGACTTTGTGCTGAATAGTTGTGTTATGCATCAGACCTTTCTTATGTTAGATCTGTATGTGTTTAATCTGTTAGATTCATATCTACTTTTCTGTCATTTGCTCATCAGTATTGCTTTGTTTATTTATGCAAGTAGGTTTGGCTCTGTTTACTACCAACCCAAAACATAAATCTTCTGACCTTTCTGCTTTGGAATTCATTTCTTTTCTTTCTTCAGATCTGCTCTTTCTCTATCCCCTCTTTCATTCCTTTCTTTCCGCAGTCTGAAACAATCTACTGGGATGAGATCCCAAACCCCCAAAGGCAGAATACTGTGAGATTTGCACAAGATTCCTGCTGGTAGAATAGCAATAAACCAATTTCACTTTGCTGACTCAAAGAGGGGCTATGCCCTGCACACTGTTGGCTCGTCTATCCATAGATCTGTCTAGGTGAAAGATTTTCGGACCAACAGATATCAGCTTAACGGAGTCACCAAAAGATCTTAAAATATTAAGAATAAATTGATGCAGCTTGCTCCTGAAAGTTGTTTTGAAACTGTTGTAAATATGTTATGGATCTGATGTAGAATTTTTAAATTGCATGCAGATCTGATTCGTTGTCCTACCGAGCATGCCGAAAACATTTATCTCTCGAAAGCACACCCTATAGAGAGATGGTTGCAGGTTTTCTTAGCTTCCGCAATTGATCTCTCTCTTTTGTACATACAATGGAAACACCTAAGGTCTGTGGGTATACCTATTTTGAGGTGAGTCTCTAGTATCAAGGCCGGTTTCTTATCGGTGTATCCTAATTTTTTTTTGGGGAATTTGAGAGTAAAACATGACTGGAAAATAATTCAAACTAAGGTGATACATCAAATTTGTAGAAGGGATTTGATTGAGTATATGCACGATTGATATGTGAAAGGATTTTGGGTGCACGAACCAACAGTTCTTCTACATAACATTAAGGGCAAAACACTTTGACGTATTTATGGAAATTATCACAAGAATACTGCTACGCTAAACATGCACATTAAAACTATGCAAAAACTACTAAATTTTGCAACAGGGTTAGATGATTAATTGGGGAGTTTGCATTCACAAGACTAATAGAAACATAAACAAGAATACAAATAATTGGGAAGGCAAAAATACTTAAGACTTAAAAGGCAAAACTGGTAAAAAATTGCTTTAGTAATCCTATATCCAAAAGTCCTCTATAATTTCTCCCTTGTGCTTTGCAAAGGCACACAATATATAGAAAAATAAATTTCACCCTCTTCCTAAAAATAGCCTAAGGCTTGTACTTGCCCATGCATCCTATTTTTATCCTTTACTTAATAATAGATAAAGGAATAGAAATAGAGCATTCAATTACAAATAGTCATTATTAGGCTTAATTACAACACATTCAAACTGAAGTTGACTGTTCTATTTTTAATAAAACAAGGGTAAACAATTTGCTAATAATAAGCCTGCTTGTTATGCAAGTCTTTCTCCTTTGAACATGCAACTCTGTCTTTTTCTCTATCTTGTCCCATTGTGAAGGCATGTAAAAATACTCCTATGTACTGTGCTAGCTCCATTTAATGACCACCCTTTGATATATGGATTTGTCGTCATTGGATTTTGGTCACCTTGTGGACTTTAGCAAATATAAGGTCTACCACCTTTGGGTAATATACACGCCATACTATAGTTTAACCCCCTTTTAATAAATACATGCATTTATATCCTTGTTGGCCTTTGCATATTTCAAAATTCACATTTTTGGTGATAGACATGTATGATGGCACTTTGCATTATTTGGAATTGGATTATAGTTCAAACCCTTTAAAAGTCAAAAATTGCAATGATTTTATGATGGACACATGTGTTGGCGCCTTCTGCATGATGGATCACACCTTCATGTGCTTTATCGGTGGAAACCTAACTGAGGTAGAGTTTTCTTTGAAGATTGTAATGGTTTCGGGCTATTGATTTTGTGTCCTGTCTAATCACAGACTGTCGATCTTAAACCTACGGTTAGGGTTTCACCCATTGCATTTAATAGGGTAGGTTACATTGAATATAGCTAATCATTTTGAGCTCTGATCATGATCCTCATCCATTGATATTTTTCCTTGATGCTTTATGATTGTTGATCTTTGACTCCTTTGGTGGACTTTTGGGCCTTTTGTGGACTTTTGGGACTTTTGTGACTTTTAAGTCCTTTGTGGACTTTCGGGCATGCGGGCGATTTTGGGAAATTTTAACCTTTTTGCAAAAGGTTTCAAACTTTAAAAAATACCCCTGGACTCTGATTTTTCACTTGTAATGTGGTGGTGCCATGTGTACTCTGTGGACTTTTTGGCCTATAGAGGAAGGTTTACAATTTGAAATTTGGTGAAGTAGATAAGTTGGTCAATAACTGCCATTTTACTTGGACTACTTTGCATTGATTCTAATGATCCATTTGTGAGTGTTGATCTCTGTACTTCTTGATTTTTTATTATTGATCTTCACAACATGATTTAGGGTTTCTGACTTGTGATAAATGGGTTTAATGGTTTGAACCATGGTTTGCTTCGAAAGTGGAGATCGATCCTCATCCTTTGATCTTCGTCTTTGATGTACTAATCATGGTTGAGTCTTGTTAACTCGTCTCTCAAGTTTTCATGATAAAGGGGACCTTGACCTATAATGATCACTTCATTTAGATTTTCACTCTGTGGGTGAAGCCCTAGCAAATTTTTTCTTCAACACCATTACTCTATGCATTTGAGCTTGGTCTCTTATGCAAAATGACTTTCTGTCATTTTTTGCTTCTTCTGAGCTCTTTGCGTGGCTATATCTATGATCGTTTAAAGGTTCATTTAATTCTTTGAGCTTTATAGATTCATGAGAAGAAGTATTCGATCTCTCTGACATTTTTATTTTCTTAAAGCTCAGCTTTTAACGTAGAGGTCTCTATCTCTTTTCATTTTCCTCTTGGCTGGCATTTTGGAGTCTATGAGATTGGTTTATTTTTCTTGAGTAAGATTTGATCTTGCATTTATAGTTCTAGGGATTTTATGAAACTATACGGGGTTTCTCTGTAACACTGTCTCCTTTCTCTCGAGCTATGTACATTTGGTTTTTGAAACCTTGGTTGGAATTCAAGGCAGAGTTGCTTGGTTCATGTCTTCACTCTGTTAGAGCTTTCTGAGCAATATGGTTGTGAGTGTTTGCCACCATAAGTGGTTATAGGTGAGATAATTTTCTCTTTTACATGTACACTTATATTTTTGTTTCTTCTTTAAATATATCACTGAAACTCTTGGAAATATTTGTGGGTTTTGTGATTTATTGGCCCTGCTTGCCTCCTAAGTTTGACACTTCTCATGGGCATATGGATTTCTTGCTTCATCATTTTTTTGCTTGAAAGTTTTAACTACTTGATTATAAAACGGTGAGTTCTTGTCTGTTACTCTTATTTTAACCTTTGTCAAATGAAAATATGTGCCTGAAATTCTGTATTTAGGTTTGTATTTTGCTTGTAATATGCTTTAGAAAATCTAAATCGTCTTTCATTTTATTGTTCTGAAAAATACTTCCTCTCTTGGATAGATATAGACCTATGAAAAAATGACACTTATGATCACCCTTTAGATTTCTCTTTGTATAATAACCTTCATATATCCATTTCATGCATGAGGCTTTTAGGTTTTAGTAGACTTCCATGCATTCGTAATAGGCTTTGGCCTGGACAATACTTTGTGGATCTTTGAAAATGTTTCTTAAGTGCTTCAATTGTTCTGCAACCATGTAGACCTTGTTTTTTCTAAACATACAGTTTCCCTTTATTTTTCTGAGCTTATTTCTAAATTTAAATTCGGAATGATTGTTGTTGTTTGTCATTTTCTTGATCCTAAATAGAACTAGATATCCATGCCGCTAAAGATCTATCCCTCCATTTTTGACTGTTATATCCACTACAAGATATAATTTAATATTGAATAACAACCCTCCCTTCCATTTGAAAACTATAATGATTTCATTCCTTGACTATATTCTTGAGACTTCAAAATCTATTCTTTGTTTAGTCACTTGAATGACTAACTATGAGAATATGTCATAATGATTGTAGTTTTCTTAAACATGCAACACTCCGCAATACTCTGTGTAATTCTGACTGAAATTGAATGAGAGTATGTGCTTGGTCTTTGTGTAAAATTAGTCAGCTGAAAAGAACCATTACTATGCATAGATTTCTCTCTAGCATTCAAATTGGTAATGAAGTACTTGCATTCAGGTAACTATAAAAGTATCCATTGATTTCCAGTTTTAGCTTGATCTTGCAATCTTATGTCAAAACAATGAGGCTCCATAGTTGTCATCGGTGGAATTTTGATCTGCTTCTGGTTCTTTTCCATCCTCATGAGAAATCTATACTTTCAGAAAATGCTCCAACTCTTATTGTTCTTGATGTTGTACTATGAGATATTCTTTTCTGTATCTTGAATGCATTTTTTTGAAATTATAAGTAGTTCATCTGTTTTAATACTATTTTAGGCATAAGCTTTGATTCAAATGCTTGTTAAGATCTCTGTTACATTGTTTCTTCACATATATGTTTATTTCCTTTAAGTAACATTTATGGAATGTTGGAAAATTTGAAATGTTGATTTTTCATGGGGAAGCTATGGCAATTTTTTTCCAGAATTCTCTCTTCCATATATTTCTAGCTACAATAGTTGTATTTTCTTATTCAAAATATAGAACATAACACTTCATGCTATACTACTTTTCTGTATCACTTACTTGATTTAAATAATTCCTTTAAGCATGTAGTAGTTAAAAGCTGCATGATGGAAAGTTGCAAATGTCCATTTTACATGGCGAAGCCCTGTCAAAAATTTTCTCAAATCTCTCTTCATTCGTTTTCAACTGTAACCTTCCCTTTTTAACCACACCTCAGTTTTCAAATTCTACTTCTTCCCTTTTAGCTACAACTGAAAATTGTTCTTCTATTTTCCAGTTTCTCTTCTACACTGTAACTTCTTCCATTTCAAAATAGTTACTGAAACTTTGAGTTACATTTTTCATGTTATTGCATGCACTTATGACTTTTATATTCTTTCATTGGATGTAACCTATACCTGCACACTTAGGAAAATAGTTAGAAAATACTTAGGCTTTTTGGCCTCTCTTATGTCCATGTTTTCTTCTTTTCTTTTCTCTTTCTTCACTCTTTCTGAGTAACTAAAGCATCCATGTAGTTTGATATTCAAGTAAATTATATCTCATGTTATCAGAGATTCATATGCATGAATTAGGACAGTCTTGGAATATGAATTGATCCCTGAGCTCATAACTGATAGTTATCCTTTTAATTTTTTCAGGTACAGTGGCTTCTACAATGGAGATGAAGAAGAAGCTGGAAATGGAGATGTTTCAATCAAAGAAAGAAACCCCAAGGAAATGATGGGTTCACTCATACTCCTTGCTTTCTCTTTCATGCAGGTGTACCTTTATTTCAGTACCTGTAATTTACTTTTTAGTTACATCCCACGGCTTGTGTGGGAAACATTTAACCTTTTTTGTGAATAAAACATTGAATTCTGAAAATGAGTTGTGTATTGCCATATGCATTCTAGCTTATTTGTATGGATTGTATAATGAACTAAACAACTCAAAAACATAATTGAATGTATTAATCATTAAGGAAAGAACATTGATGAGAACTTGTAACATTCAATAATGAACCCTGATTTTCTGATATCTTTATTTTTGTTTGTTGTTGTTTGATGCTTTCAAAACTCAACACTTCAGCTATTCTATAATTTGTCATCTTCTTCAAGACAACACAACTGTTCTTCAGGGATTTGTGTTCTTTTGCTAAAGTTGGCATGAAATTGCAGACTATGTGATCTACTATGTTTTGTGACAACACACATAACTATAAATTTCATTTAATCTTATAACTAATTCAGTAGTAACAAATGATATCCAACTCCCTTAGTTTAGGTATAATTCACCCATGACTTTCATTGTAGTGATGAAGTTTCAAGTTGCCCATTTTGATACAAGTGCAAAAATTGTCAACAAACACTTGCAGATGTTATAATCACTGTCAAAACTTTCAATTTGAATATTTATCAGTATTGATGACCTAACTTTAGCTTTATATGAGGCTTGATTTTGGCCTATTTTTACCATTTGTTCTAGCACTTTCAAAACTAACCCCAATTACGCAATTCTAAATCTCTTGCCTGCTTATTTTTAGGCTTAGGAATGGACTTAATGTTAAGTAGATCGACATATTCCATTAATCTGAAAACTCTCAATGTCTGTAAGATTCATTAATGATTTCTTCAAACATTGAATTTCTTACTTGATGATACCCAACTCATAATCACCACAATCTACAGCATAATTGACCTCTCTTTCTGGCCTAAAGCAAGCCATGAATTAAGCTTCTATTCAGCCACATTGCAAGTGCATGAAAATTTGGAGACTCAAAGCTGAGAATACCTCTCATTCATTGGAGACGTGAGAATCAAAACCTGCTCCATGTGCCTTCTTGTTCTTAGCTCCATCGAAATGGAAGCTCCAATCCTCTCTGCTGTATCTTCTATTGTTGACAGCAAGGGAAGTGTGTATGTTCTTCATCATACAAAATTACACACAGAAAAGGTGTTCTTAAACTTCCTTAAAAGGATTGGAGCATGTTCTTCCACTTTCTTTCATCCTTACACATGTTAGAACTCACTAATTGCTAGTCTACGGCTACCTCATCAAGGTATACTATCTAAGGCTAATAATAGCCCCGAATTTGGGAGAACTGTGAGGGCTCGATATGAACATGCCAATGGTTTTGATTGAATAGTAACTTTGGGTGCCATAACGAGTAGTGCAATAAAAGTACCAGTTATGAAGAGAGAACCTCCTGTTTTTTCTTGTGAAGTCTTAATAGCATAACGCAAAGTATGGCGGTAAATCTACAACCTTTTTTCTTACATCTTTCAGAATAGAACAACTTTGGGCAAGCATGTAATGTCATATCCATATTTTTGAATACATCACCTGTATTAGTTGTGTTCTGTCAATTGTAAGACACTCCTTTCTGTAGGCGCATACTGTGACCCCTTTTTTCTACAATTGCTTTCGCCTAACTGTGCTACTTGCGTCACTTTCCACCCTTCAATTATGAACTAAATGTTCTCCAATAATCAATGAAAAATAAAATGGTGGTGGCTTCTGATGGTCATGATCATCCGAACCTTCTAAACCAATACACTAACTCTTTAATGTGGTTTTGTTCGAACGTTCCAAGGGTCGTGTCTATCTTCTAAACTTCCTTTTCGTTGTATTTGAAGAACTCTGCGCTTGCTAGTTCATGAGAAAGTAATCTTACCATCCAAGCAGAATTAGAGCATACCCATTTAGATGTTATGTTTCTTTTCATTACATCAACATGTTGAATGAAGCACCATGTTAGAGACAGATCAAATGTTTAGAGTAAGCCTTAGTGAAACTTATTCTGGCTTTAGTCGCCTTGGATTTTGAGGTCATACAGTCTTCTTGATCAGGCTGTATATTTTTGATGCCTCTATCAACTAGAAACACTTTGGTTTTTTTAGGAACAACAGGGTTGTTTGTTGACTTTAGGACTGGTAATTCTATTTTATCAGTGACAGTATGAAGGATAGGCCTATTATTGTTGTTTTCGGGGGGGGGGGACTTTTAGTAGCTTTCCCTTGAGCCCTAGTAATGACTGTAATGAAATCCTCTCATTGACACTACTAAATTTAATGGTTCCAGGTGCTCTTTTCAACATGATGTTCTTGCTACCCAGCCTCCATTTGAGGCTGAACTATGTTTTAGATTGAAGTTCTGCAACAAGATTCAATTTAGAAAAGCATTTGGAAGTTGCAGCTGAATGATGTTTTTGCAGGAATGACACCACTCTTAGGTAAGCCACATGACTTGGACTAAAGCGTTACTGACTAGAGCCTTTGGTCAAACTGCTTTGCTGGTAAGGCTTCCTATAATATTGATTTTGTTGATAAGGTTGTCTGTTTTGTTGATTCTGATGATTTGCTGAGAAATAGTCCTAATGGGTATGCTAGTAAGCATTCTATTTCATTGAATTCAATATATCCCCATAGTCTGTCAAAGCTTTAAAGACATTATCTGTATGGGGCTACAACCCAGGTTTCTATGATTTGTAAATAGGGCTAAGGAATAGGTGTTAATCAGCAAGAAAAAGGCATTGAGGCCTGGTGCATATTTTCATCTTAAAGAGGTTGTTTTCAGCTTGTATATCAATATCATAAGCATCCAGAAGAGTCTTACCTTCCGTAGATTGAGCCAATGACATAATACTAGTCAAAGCTCTGAGTAATAGAAAGCATGGTCACCTTGAGGCTTAACACTTGTTGGGATCCTTTACCAAATCCTAGAAAAATAGATTTGCAGATGACATATACTCGTGAGGGGCTCTTTTTATAGTAGCACAGTTGTTTAATGAGAGATAAGTTTTGATCTGAGTTATCGGGGAACTACATTCAGCAATTTTTACCTAAGTCATCCCACTTCTTATGCGTCCAATTTCTAGGTTTCTCTACCATTGCAAGGCTTGCCGTTTAAAAGATGCATCTAAAAGTCTCAGCTACGTCTTCATTAGTAATATTATGGACTACACCTAGTTGACATCTTTGAATGTTTTAAGTGCAGGTGTAACCTGATTTTCACCCATGAATGATGACAAACTTTTCATGGCAGCATTAGGGATGTCATGGAAACGGTATTACTATTGGGCTGCCATAGTACGGTCACAAAATTCTTGGAGGTTTTGAATAGCCATTTTGAAAAATTGGGATGTTTTAATCGAGAAATTGATACTGGTGAAATATATCATGAGGAGGGTTGTCAAAAGCAGGTCTATTATAAGGTAATGTAACCAACTCTTATCCTTCAGCATAAACCACGAACGACTTAAAGGTAAACAAACCACCAAGAGGAATTCCTCTTACCGATGATCTCGGAGTCACTTTAGGCATGGAAAATGCGTAAAACTGGTCTGATATCAGCTTAACAAGTCACCAAAAGACCATGAAATCTTTAGAATAAATTGATGCAGCTTTCTCCGATAAGTGACTTGTAAATGTTGTTAAATTGAATGGATCTGTCATAAATTCCATAGATATGATTCCATGGTCCCCCCCGAGCGTACCAAAAACTATTACTCTCGACGTACACCAGATGAAGGATTGCGAAGGAAATGGGCGAACGAAGAGAGGACGCCAAAACAGACCTGCTCTCTCCTATTTTTTCCTTGTTTTTAAAGCTTGTAGAAGTTGATCCCTCCCTTCTGTAGATCCAATGGAAACACCTTAGGTTTTTGGGGTATACCTATTTTGAGGTGAGTCCTCCATTATCAAGGTTAGTTTCTTTTGGTGTATCCTAAACTGATTTCTGGGAATTTTGGAGTAAAATATGAATGGAAAATAATGCAAACTAGGTGATACACCAATTTTTGTCATGAGGGCTTTGACTGAGTATATTCACAATTGAAGGTGTAAGGGTTTGATGCGCTTAACCAAATTCTTCTATAGAATATCAAGGGAAAACAATTTGAGGTATTGAGGGAGATTGTCACAACAATACTACGAAGGCTAAACATAAACATTAATATCAATGGGAAATTACTAATTTTGCAACCAGGTAAGATGAATTAAGCAGGAATTTGCATTCACCAGACTATAGAAACCTAGACAAAACTGTAGTAATCAGTTAGGTAGAAATTACTTCACACTAAGAGAAAAAAAAGGCAAAACTGCTTCAGTAATCCTATATCCAAAAAGTCCTCCTTTGTGATTTGTGAAGGCACACCATAATAGCACCATTAAATCTCCCACCCTTCCTAAAAATAGCTTAAGGCTTGTATTTGGGGTTTTGTTTCTTTCCCTTGCATCCTATTTTTATCTTTTATTTAATAATAATAATAGATTAAACATACAAACTATTACAGAGGTATTAATAGCCTTTGATTACATCTCATCTCAGTCAACTGAAGTTGACTTGTTCTATTTTTAAACTAAGGTTGGGGAATAATTTCCTAAAAACAAGATTTCTTGCTGGCACAAGTCTCTATCCAAAGCATGCCACTTTTGTCTACATCTTTGTTTCTGTCTTCTTTGGCGCATCAAAAATTTATCTCCTCTGAGCGAGCAAACTTATTCCATAGTTGTAATTAATTTGGCAAAGTATAGAAACATCCTATGGCTACCACCTACATGTGATATTTCTGATATTGAAAATCTCCTTAAAGTGGGCACATGATAACACTCTCCCAAATCAACTCTAGCTTCTTGAAGTGGGTCATCTTCAGTTTACCAAGTTTGTCCACCTTTGTGGGCCTTACTAATTAAAACGGGTGACCATTTTCACTTACACATGTCATACTATAGTTCTAACCCCTTTGATAAATACATGCATATTATCTTTTTGGGCATTTGGCATTTGAAAGTGTATAGTAATTGTTATTTCACCTTTCTGTTCTCATTAGTTGCATGATTTGGTCAGCATTTTTATTATTGAGCAATACACAGGATGAATTTGAAATTCATGCAATACTGTTATTTTATTGTGAATGACGTTGCTGGCCCCTTCTCCATTGTGAATCACCCCCATGTGTTTTGTCGGTGGTGTATTGACTCAATTGAGTTTGCTTGATCTTGTTGATTGTTCTAGCATGAGTATCTGTATTGATCACTATTTTGATCTTGCTCTTACGTGTTAGGGTTTCCAGCGGGAATTAAATGTCGCACTTTCATCATACCATAGTGTTCACAGTGATTTTTGAGATCGATCCTTCACGTGTGATCTATTCCTTTCGATCTGGAGCATTGATTTCTGACGTGTTGAGTGTAGGTTGAAACTCACCTCTGAGTTTGAATGATCAGGAATAGCTTCGACCCCTCGTCACATGTCATTTAGTTTTCATTATGTGGGTGAAGCCTTGGCCAAATTTCCTTCGATGCCATTCTTTTTAGCATTAGAGCTTGGTCTCTTCTATGAAAATGGATCTTAGTTGTTTTTTTTCTTATTCTGACTCTTTACTAGGCTATATAATATGATCACTTCAAGCTTTTGATTCTTGTAATCTCTGCCACTTTTGAGATCTGTTAAGGATATGTGAGCGGAAGTATTTGATTTCTCTACCATTTCATTTTTTTGAAGCTCGACTTTAACGTAGATTAGTCTACGCTCTTTTCCTTTTTTCGCTTGGCCGCCATTTTGGGAGTACGTACTCGGTTACTTTTTTATTAGTATATGTTGAGCTTGATTTTATGGTGCTCTGTTTTTGCGGAGCTATACGGGTTTCTCTATACATGCTCTCTCCTTCCTCTCGAGCGGGTCTGTATATTTTCAACTATTCGATTATAAAATAGTGATTTCTTGTCTATTACTCTGATTTTGATAATTCCCAATGAAAATATTGTTAACTTTTGGTTCAGGTTGTATTTTGTATGTATATTCTTCATAATATGAATCGTCCTTCATTTTATTGTTCTAAAAAATACTTCCTCTCCTAGAGGAGATATAAACCTGTGCAAGAAGAACTATAACACCCCTGTAGATTTGTCTTTGTATTAAAACCTTCATATATCTGTTTCATGCATGATGATTTTAGTTTTAGGAGGCTTCCATATATTTGTAATGGGTCATGACCTGGATGTACTTTTGTGGCTCTCGAAATTGTTTGCTTAAGTGCTTTAATCATTCTGGCAACTATGTAGACCATGCGTTTTCTAACAATAAATAGTTTTCCTTTATTTTACTAACATTATTTCACAATTGAAACTGGGCGTTTTATAATTGTTGTTGTTTGTCTTGGGTTAATCCTGAATAGAACTTGATATAAATGCCACTAAAGATTGTGGCCTCCATTTTATAGTGTTTATCCACTATAGGATACATCTAATCTTGACTAACAACCCTCCCTTCCAGTGAAACCATAATGATTATCCTTGAATTGGCCCCTGGAGAGAGATGCTGTTCAAGGTTTTCAAGGCTTTATAATTTGATCCCATCTCTTTCATATATACAATGGAAACAACTCAACTTTGTGGGTATACCTATTTTGAGGTGTTCTCTTCTATGTACCGGATGTCCTTGTTATGTATCCTAACTGCTAGGGTGTTAGGGTAAATTATGACTGTAAGTAATAAAAACTAAGGTGATAATGAAATTTTGTATGAGTGCTTGAACTGATTATGCACAATTGATATATGAAATGTTTCGATGCCGAACCAACATCTCTTCTGCATAATATCAATGGGAAAACACTTAGACGTATTGAGGGAGATTATTACAACAATACTGCTAAGGTCAACATGGCATATTTATGTTGGAAAATTATTGAGTTTGAAACCATGTTAGGATGAATTATTAGGAAGTTGCATTCACACTAGTAACAGAAACATAACACCAAAAACAACTGCAAGGTAATGTGATAGTTAAGCAAGTAATTCACACTCAGAGGAAAAACTGGCAAAAAAAATTTCATTACTCCTATAATCAAAGGTCCTCCTTTGTGCTTTGGAAAGGCACGTAATATATGCGACCTTAATTCTCCCACCTTCCTAACAATATCCTAAGGCTTGTACTCTCCCATGCGTCCTCTTTTTAATCCTTTAGTAATATAAATAAAAGATAACCATGTGTTTTGTCGGTGGTGTATTGACTCAATTGAGTTTGCTTGATCTTGTTGATTGTTCTAGCATGAGTATCTGTATTGATCACTATTTTGATCTTGCTCTTACGTGTTAGGGTTTCCAGCGGGAATTAAATGTCGCACTTTCATCATACCATAGTGTTCACAGTGATTTTTGAGATCGATCCTTCACGTGTGATCTATTCCTTTCGATCTGGAGCATTGATTTCTGACGTGTTGAGTGTAGGTTGAAACTCACCTCTGAGTTTGAATGATCAGGAATAGCTTCGACCCCTCGTCACATGTCATTTAGTTTTCATTATGTGGGTGAAGCCTTGGCCAAATTTCCTTCGATGCCATTCTTTTTAGCATTAGAGCTTGGTCTCTTCTATGAAAATGGATCTTAGTTGTTTTTTTTCTTATTCTGACTCTTTACTAGGCTATATAATATGATCACTTCAAGCTTTTGATTCTTGTAATCTCTGCCACTTTTGAGATCTGTTAAGGATATGTGAGCGGAAGTATTTGATTTCTCTACCATTTCATTTTTTTGAAGCTCGACTTTAACGTAGATTAGTCTACGCTCTTTTCCTTTTTTCGCTTGGCCGCCATTTTGGGAGTACGTACTCGGTTACTTTTTTATTAGTATATGTTGAGCTTGATTTTATGGTGCTCTGTTTTTGCGGAGCTATACGGGTTTCTCTATACATGCTCTCTCCTTCCTCTCGAGCGGGTCTGTATATTTTCAACTATTCGATTATAAAATAGTGATTTCTTGTCTATTACTCTGATTTTGATAATTCCCAATGAAAATATTGTTAACTTTTGGTTCAGGTTGTATTTTGTATGTATATTCTTCATAATATGAATCGTCCTTCATTTTATTGTTCTAAAAAATACTTCCTCTCCTAGAGGAGATATAAACCTGTGCAAGAAGAACTATAACACCCCTGTAGATTTGTCTTTGTATTAAAACCTTCATATATCTGTTTCATGCATGATGATTTTAGTTTTAGGAGGCTTCCATATATTTGTAATGGGTCATGACCTGGATGTACTTTTGTGGCTCTCGAAATTGTTTGCTTAAGTGCTTTAATCATTCTGGCAACTATGTAGACCATGCGTTTTCTAACAATAAATAGTTTTCCTTTATTTTACTAACATTATTTCACAATTGAAACTGGGCGTTTTATAATTGTTGTTGTTTGTCTTGGGTTAATCCTGAATAGAACTTGATATAAATGCCACTAAAGATTGTGGCCTCCATTTTATAGTGTTTATCCACTATAGGATACATCTAATCTTGACTAACAACCCTCCCTTCCAGTGAAACCATAATGATTATCCTTGAATTGGCCCCTGGAGAGAGATGCTGTTCAAGGTTTTCAAGGCTTTATAATTTGATCCCATCTCTTTCATATATACAATGGAAACAACTCAACTTTGTGGGTATACCTATTTTGAGGTGTTCTCTTCTATGTACCGGATGTCCTTGTTATGTATCCTAACTGCTAGGGTGTTAGGGTAAATTATGACTGTAAGTAATAAAAACTAAGGTGATAATGAAATTTTGTATGAGTGCTTGAACTGATTATGCACAATTGATATATGAAATGTTTCGATGCCGAACCAACATCTCTTCTGCATAATATCAATGGGAAAACACTTAGACGTATTGAGGGAGATTATTACAAACAATACTGCGTAAGGTAAACATGAACATTAATATTATGTGGAAATTATTGAGTTGAAAATGTTAGGATGCTTAATTAGGGAATTTGCATTCACAATAGTAAAGAAAACCTACACAAAACTGCAAGTTAATTGATAAAGTAGTAAGTAATTCACACTCAGAAGGAAAAACTGGCAAAAAAAAATTTCAGTACTCCTATATCCAAAAGGGCCTCCTGGCTTTGGAAAAGGCAGTAATATATAGCGACATTAATTCTCCACCCTTCTCAAAATAGATAAGGCTTGTATCTTCCCCATGCGTCCTCTTTTTATCCTTTATTTAATAATAAATAAAGAGATAAACTAATACAAACTAGTAGAACAAGCATTAATATCCTTTCATTACATCTCAATCAACTGAAGTTGACTTGTTCTATTTTTAAATAATGTTTGGTGATTAATTTCCTAAAAACAGTATTGTTTGCTAGGCAAATCTCTCTCCATGGGCATGCAACTTTGTCTCTTTCTCTGTTATGTCTTCTTGTGAACCATGGAAAAATTTATCTCCTGTGAGTGAGCAAACTTAATTACATTATTGTAATATTTTGGAAAGTATATACATCACGTGGGGACCACCTACCATGTGCATATGTTCTGATATTGAAATCTCCTTTAAAATGGTCACATGAGTGACACTCTAAAAAACAACTTTAGCTCCTTGAAGTGGGGACCATCTTCACTTTACCAGGTTTGGACACCTTTATGGAATTAGAAAATCTAAAAGGGGTGACCATTTTACCTTACACATGCCATATTATAGTTCTGACACCTTTTGATTAATACATACATGTAAATATTTCAGCATTTGCATTTGAAAGTGTATATTATGGTATTTCACCTTTTCAGTGATCATTGGTGGCATAATTTGGTCAGCATTTGTATTATTGAAAGCATACACTATGGTTAGACATTGAAAGTCATTTCAATCATTATTATTTTATTTGATGACATGGGCTAGCCCCATCTCCATTTTGACTCACCCCTCCATGTGTTTTTTCGGTGGCGTATACGACTCAAGTTGAGTTTGCTTTGATATTGTTGATCATTTTGGGCCATTGATTTTATCTTTGTTTGATCACGAGTCATTGATCATTCTCTTGCTATTAGGGTTTCAAAATGGAAATTAAATTTGGCACCATCATCATACCCATAGTGGTTCAGATTGATTTAGGATATCGATCCTTCGCCTTTGATCTCTGTCCTTTCGATTTGGAGCCATTGATTTCTTACCGTTTTTGAGTTAGGTTGAAAATCACCTCTCGAGTTTGAATGATAAGGAATAGCTCGACCCTCGTGCACATTTCATTTAGATTTCATTATGCAATCGAAGCCTTGGAAAAATTTTCCTTCGACGCCATTATTCTAAGCATTAAAGCTTGGTCCCTTCTATGAAAATGCATTTTAGTCATTTTTTGCTTATTCTGAGCTCCTTGTGTAACTGTATATATGATCATTTCAGAGATTTTGATTCTTCTAGCTCTCTGAAACCTTTTGAGCTCTATCAGTATCCGTGAGTGGAAGTATTTGATTTATCTAACATTTTCATTATTTTGAAGCTTCACTTTTAACGTAGAGGAGGTGTTTAGCTCTTTTCATTTTTCTCTTGGCGGCCATTTTGGGAGTCTATGAGCTCGATTCATTTTTTTTTAGTAATATTTGAGGTTGGATTTATAGTTTTCTTTCTTATTATGGTGCTATAAGAGGTTTCTCTGTACACATTGTCTCCTTCCTCTCGAGTTCTGTAGATTTGGCTTTCGAAACCTTTCTTTGGAATTCAAGGCAAAGTTACATGTTTCGTGTCTTCGCTCTGTCACAGCTTTTTGAGCAAGATAGTTATGAGTGTTTTCCACCATGAGTTGTTATAGGTGATCTAATCTTCTCTTATATGCGTACACTTCTATTTTCATTTTCTTCTTTAAATATATCACTGAAACCATTGGAGTTATTTGTGGGTTTTCTGA
Organism: Taxus chinensis; assembly: GCA_019776745.2. Taxonomy (NCBI): domain Eukaryota; kingdom Viridiplantae; phylum Streptophyta; class Pinopsida; order Cupressales; family Taxaceae; genus Taxus; species Taxus chinensis. The sequence continues at coordinate 188,258,766 of CM034151.1, forward strand.
TTTCTTGCTCCATCTTGATTCCTGAGTACAAAAATTCTCATAGGCATGTGGATTTTTTGCTTCATCATTTTGTTGCTCGAAATTTTCAACTGTTCGATTATAAAATGGTGAGTACTTCTCTGCTACTTTGATTTGGATATTTTCCAAATGAAAATTTGTTCTTGAGCTTCTGTATTCAGCTTTGTATTTTGTTTGTAATATTCTTTAGAAAATCTTAATCATCTTTCATTTTATTGTTCTGAAAAAGACTTCCTCTCCTAGATAGATATAGACCTGTGCAAGAAATACACTTATAACACCCCTATAGATTTGTCTTTGTATTAAAACCATCATATATCTATTTCATTCATGATGCTTTTAGATTTTAGGAGGCTTCCATATATCCATAACAGGGTATGGCCTGGATGATTTCTTGTCTCTCTGAAATTGTTTCTTAAGTGATTTAATCATTTTGTAACTATGTAGACCCTTTGTTTTCTAAACGTATAGTTTTCCTTTACTTTACTGAGATTATTTCAACATTGAAATTGGGCATAATTATTGTTGTTTTTCATTTACTTAATCCTGAATAGAACTTGATATACATGCCACTAAAGATGTGTGCCTCAATTTTTGAGTGTTATATCCACTATAGAGAACAACTTAATATTGACTAACAGCCCTCGCTTCCATTTGAGAACCATAATGATTATCTCTTGAAATTTCACCCTATAGAGAGATGACTACAGGTCTTCTAAGCTGGTAGAATTTGATCCCTTACTTTTGTAGATACAATGGAAACACCTCATGTCTATGGGTATACCTATTTTGAGGTGAGTCTCTTGTATTAACGATAGTTCCTTGTTGATGTATCCTAAAATGATTATGTGTTTTAAGGGTAAAATATGACTATAAAGTAATAAAAACTAAGGTGATACACCAAATTTGTATAAGGGATTTGACTGAGTATATGCACAATAGATATCTGAAAGGATTTTTGATGCACGAACCAATAGTTCTTCTACATAATATCAAGGGGAAAATACTTTGAGGTATTGAGGAAGATTATGACAACAATACTACTAAGCTAAACATGCACATTAATATCGTGCGTAAATTACAGAGTTTGCAACAAGGTAAGATGATTAATCAGGGAATTTTCTTTCACAAGACTAATAGAAACATACACAAAACTGCAAGTAATTGGTAAGGTAGAAAGTACTTCACACTCAGAAGGAAAAACTGGCAAAAATTGCTTTAGTATTCCAATATCCAAAAAATCCTCATTCGTGCTTTACAAAGGCACACATTATATAGAAACATTAATTCTCCCATCCTTCCTAAAAATAGCGTAATGCTTGTAGTTGCCCATGCATTCTATTTTTATCCTTTATTTAATAATAAATGAAGAGATAAAATAATACAAACTAGTACAAGAGGCATTAATAGCCTTTGATTACATCTCATTCAACTGAAGTTGACTTGTTCTATTTTTAAATAAGGTTGGGTGAATAATTTGGTAAACATAAGATTGCTTGCTAGGCAAATCTCTCTCCATGGGAATGCAACTTTGTCTCCTTCTCTGTTCTGTCTTCTTCTGAGGCATGCAAAAATTTAATTCCTATTAGTGAGAAAAATTAATTACATTATTGTAATATTTTGCAAATTATAGACATCCTATGGGGACCACCTGCCATGTGCATATGTTCTGATATTGACATCTCCCTTAAAATTGTCACATGAGTGACACTTTGTAAATCAACTCTAGCTCGTTTAAGTGGGGACCATCTTCACTTTAACAGGTTTGTCCATGTTTGTGGACTCAGCAAATACTAAAGGGGGGACCATTTTACCTTACACACGCCATACTAAAGTTATAACCCCTTTTGATAAATACATGCATGTATATCTTTCGGCATTTGCATTTGAAAGTGTATAGTATGGTATTTCACCTTTTCAGTGATCATTAGTGGCATAATTTGGTCAGCATTTGTATTATTTAAAGCATACACTATGGTTAGAATTTGAAATTCATTGCAATAATTATTATTTGAGTTGATGATGTGGGCTGGCCCTTTCTCCATGGTGAGTCAATCCTCCATGTGTTTTGTTGGTGGCATAAATGACTCAAGTTGAGTTTTCTTTGATATTGTTGATCATTCTGGGCAATTTATTTTATCTCTATTTGATCACAAGTTTTTGTTATTGCTCCTGTGGTTATGGTTTCAAGTTGGAAATTAAAATTGGCACTGTCATCATACACATAGTGGTTCACATTGATTTTTGATATCGATCCTTCACCTTTGACCTCTGTTCTTTCGATCTGGAGCTATTGATCTCTGACTGTGGTTGAGTTAGGTTGAAACTCACCTCTAGATTTTGATTTATAAGGAAGTGCTCGACCCTCATGCATGTTTCATTTGGTTTTCATTATGTGGGTGAAGCCCTGGAAAAGTTTTCCTTCGACACCATTATTCTGAGCATTAGAGCTTGGTCTCTTCTGCAAAAATGGCTCTTAGTCATTTTTTGCTTCTTTTGATTTCTTTGCGTAGTTGTATATATGATCACTTCATAGCTTTTGATTCTTCTATCTCTCTACAACCTTTTGAGCGCTATGAGGATCCGTGAGCAGAAGTATTCGATTTCTATGCCATTTTCATTTTTTTGAAGCTCGACTTTTAACGTAGAGGAGGTCTCTGTCTCTTTTCCTTTTTGTCTTGGCCTCGATTTTAGGAGTCTATGAGCTCGGTTCATTTTTTCTGAGTAATATTTGATCTTGGATTTATATTTTTATTGCTTATTGTGGAGCTATACAGGGTTTCTTTGTACACGTTGTCTCCTTGCTCTCGAGCTTTGTAGGTTTGGCTTTTAAAACCTTGGTTTGGAATTCAAGGTAGAGTTACATGTTTCGTGTCTTCGCTCTATCAGAGCTTTCTGAGAAAGATGGTTATGAGTGTTTGCCACCATGATTAGTTATAGGTGATCTAATCTTCTCTTGTATGTGTAAACTTTTGTTTTGATTTTTTTCTTTAAATATATAACTAAACATCTTGGAAATATTTGTGGGTTCTGCAATTTATTTCTCCCACTTCACTCCTGAGTTTGAAACTTCTCATGGGCATATGGATTTTTTTATTCATCATTATGTTTCTTGAAAGTTTTGACTGCTCAATTATAAAATGGTGAGTTCTTTTCTATTACTCTGATTTTGATATTTTCCAAATGAAAATCTGTTCCTGAACTTCTGTATTAAGGTTTGTATTTTTTTTGTAATATTCTTCAGAAAATTTGAATCATCTTTCATTTTATTGTTATTGAAAATGCTTCCTCTCCTAGATAGATATAGATTTGTCCAAGGATGACACGTATGACACCCCTGTAGATTTATCTTTGTATAATAACCTTCATATATCTATTTCATGCATGATGCTTTTAGATTTTAGGAGGCTTCCATATATTCGTAATAGGGTATATCCTGAATGATACTTTGTGGATCTATAAAATTGTTGCTTAAGTGCTTTATTCATTCTGTAACTACATAGACCATGTGTTTTATAAACATACAATTTTCATTTATTTTACTGAGCTTATTTCAACATTGAAATTGGGCATAATTGTTGTTGTTTTTCATTTGCTTAATCCTGAATAGAACTGGATATACATCCCACTGAAGATCTGTGCCTCCTTTTTTGACTGTTATATCCACTATACGATACAATTTAATATTTACTATCAGCCCTTCCTTCTATTTGACAACCATAATGATTTCATTCCTTGACTGTATTCTTGAGACTTCAAAATTTGTTCTTTGTTGAGTTTATTTCAACATTGAAATGACTAACTATGAGAATATTTTATAATGGTTGTAGTCTTCCTAAACATGAAGAACCCTACAATACTCTGTCTAATTCTGACTGAAAATGAATGAGAGTATGTGCTTGTTCTTGTACTATGAGATACTCTTTTTTGTATCTATCTTTCATTTATCTTGTATGTGCTATTTGAAAATTACAAGCGGTATATTTGTTTTAATACTATTTTAGGCATAGGCCTTGATTTAGATGCTTGTTAAGATCTCTAAAACTTGTTTCTTTTACATAGATGCTTTATTTCCTTTATAGTAACATTTTTGGCATGTTGGAAAATCTGAAATGTTGATTTTTTATGGTGAAGCCTTGGAATTTTTTTTTAAAGAATTCTCTCTTCAATCCATTTCAAGCTATCGTAGTTGTATTTTCTGATTTAGAATATGGAACATAACACTTCATGTTTAAAGCTGGATAAAAATGAGACATCATAGCTATTTATCTTGATCATGACATGTTTTGCTACTTTTCTACATCACTTACTTGATTTAATTAATTATTTTAAGCATGTAGTAGTTGAAAGTAACATGTTGAAAAGTTGTAAATGTCTATTTTAATGGCGAAGCCCTGTCAAAATTTTCCCAGAATCTTATTTTTTTTTTCTATTTCATCTATACTCCTTTCTTTCTAATCAACTTCATATTCTTGAAATCTGATTCTTCTTCTTCAGTTGCAATTTGAAACATGTGCTTTTATTTCTAGTCTCTTTTTTGTATTGTAACCTGTTCGTTTTGAAGAAAAAATTGAGATTGAGTTACATTAATTCTTCTTTATGCCTATACTTATGACTTGTCTAATTCTTCTTGGCTACAACCTGGACCTGCACACTTAAGAAAACATTTAGAAAAAATAAATCTTTTTCGCCTCTCTTATTTCCATGTTTCTTCTTTTCTTCTCTCTTTCTTCTTTTTGAGTAAGTAGAGCATGTATGTAGTTTTATATTCAAGTAAATTATATCTCCTATTTTGAAGAGATTCATATGCACAAACTAAGACAATAATGAATATGAATTGATCCCTAATCTCATAATTGATAATGCACTTTATTATTTTTAAGTATAGTGGCTTCCAAAATGGAGATGAGAAAGGAACAAAGTTGGAATGGAGCTACCCCAAAAAATGAAGGAAACCCCAAGGCAATAATGGGTTCACTCATACTCTTTACTTTATTTTTCATGCATGTGTACCTATTATTTCAGTAGTTATACTTTAATTTCTAGTTACATCCCATGGCTTATGTGGGAACATTTGAAATTTCCTTATGAATAAAACATTGAATTTTGTAAATGAGTTCTATATTTCTTTCTGCATTTCAGCTTCCTATATGAATTGTATGATGAACTAAAAAACTCAGTCATTTAATTGAATGTCTTAGTCATGAAGGAAAGACCATTAATGAGAAACTATAACATTCAATAATGAACTCTGATTTTTGTAATTGACACCTATGTTTGTTGTCCCAGAACTCAACACTTCACCTATTCTGCAATACGATGTCTTCATCAAGACAACACAGGTGTCCTTCGGGGCCCTTGTGTTATTTTACTTACGAAATCATGAAATTACAAACTATGTGATCTATTATGTTTTGTAATAGCACACATGTCTACAGATTTCAATTAATCATTAATTAATTCAGTAGTAACCAATAAAATAAAAAATTCCTTAGCTTAGGTATACTTCACCAATGACTTTCATCATAACGATGAATTTTTGAGTTGCCCATTTTTATACAAGTGCAAAAATTGTCAACATTTTTGGTGATTATGTGGGAAAGCTGCCTGCTAGCTTATAGACCAATGCCTTGCTCTTGTCCATTGGGCATGGAGTCTAAACATGATTCATTTTCCGAAAGGTCCAACCCTTCCAAAATAGAACTAAAACTTGGAAAGGATCTGGTAAACTAGATCACGTGCACAAATGCACTTATTGAATTGAAAAATAATGCAATGTGCAGGGGCTACACTTATTGAAGGAAAATCCTACTCTAACAATCATTGTGATATTTTCAATAAAAATGTTTGGGAAACATACCATTAATAGGAATGGGAAGTTCCTCTCCATTTAGCTTCGAAAGATGAAAAGCATTGTGTTATTTACAAGCTAAAATCATGTAAGGGACACTCTAAATTGTATAAAACTTTGTGTGTCTTCCTGGATTTGCAAGATCAACATCCCACTTTAACACAATATCTCCTTCATTGAAGACTCTGAATTTGGCTTTCTTGTCAAAAGTATTCTTCATTTTTTTCTGATTATTTTCTATATTCAAATGAGCTTTATCTCTTAGCTCTTGTAATTCCATTAACTCTGCATAACGAAGCTGTAAAGGTTGATTCTCAAGTAGCTCCATTTGATGCAGCAAATCTAATGTAAGAAACTCAACCGAAATAGGCATTCTTGCTTCTTTCTCATACACAAGTTTGTATGGTGAATTTCCAACTGATCTTTTAGGAGTCACTATGTCAAACCAAAGTGCTGAATTCAACATTAGATGCCAAACTCTTTGATTATCTTTGAGTGTTCTTCTAATGATCCTTAATAGATTTTTGTTAGTACTTTTAGCTAAGCCATTACCTTGTGGGTAATAATTAGATGAAGAGCTTAGATAGATTCCTTGTTTGACAACCCAATTTGTTATCTTTGCACTAAGGAATGCTAAACCATTATCTTATATGATAGTTGTTGGAACACCAAATTTGCAAAATATACCTTTGTAAAAGAATAGTATCAAAGTTTCATTAGCATCTTTCAAGGCTATTGCTTCAGTCCATCATGTAAAATAATCTGTAGTAGTTAATTTCAACTTATGTCCTTGTGAAGAAGGCGGATTTATCATGCCAATAAATTCAAGACCCCAACGCATAAAAGGCTAATCAACTGAGATAGGTTGTAAAGGTAGCGAAGCTAAAAATTCTTTTTGAACAAAGAAAGCACATTTCTTACATTTTATAATACATTCAAAATAGTCCTTGAATATGCTAGGCCAATAATAAAAAGCTTTAATAATTTTTAAGGTTGTGTTACGTGCTGAGAAGTGACCTCTTGCAGGGCCTTCGTGGAATTTTGATAGTAATTTCTGAATTTTATCATAGTCAACACACCGCAGCAAGATTGCATTTACATCATTTTTGAACAACACATTATCAATGAAGATATAAGGTACAACTAGTAATCTAAAAAACCTTTGTTTATTCTTGTCCATGTTTTCCAGATAAGTGTCATGCTGTAGATAGTTAACCAAATTAGTCATCCATCTTGATTGCTGAATCTCATGAGTAAGCTCAGGCTGCTGATTTTCTGGTTGAACCATGATTTCTGATTCTTGATACGTAATTTCAGTATGTTGTTTTGAATCATCTGGTTCTATAGTTTATTGGTTTTCTATATCAGCAATGAGGTGTTCACATAAGCCTTTCCCTCGAACTATCTTAGAAACCTGAATATCAACATCGTACTCCATGACCTTCGTTATCTAGTTTTCTCTTTTCTCATACAATTCTTTATTTAGTAAGAATGCTTTCACACTTGGATGAGAAAGAAGAACATGGATTTTACTGTTAGAAAGCATATTCTTGAAATTATTTAGGCCTATGACTACTTAAAGTACTTGTTTTTCGAGAAATGTGTACCTTGTTTCATAATAAAGAAAGCTTTGTCCAAAGAAAGAAATATCCTGCTCAATATATTCATCATTGAATTGAGTTAGAATAGCTAAGATTGTTTCAGTTCCTGCAAGTGCATACATTGTAAAATATTTATCAAAATTTGGATTTGCAAGAGTAGGAGCCCTAGAGATAGTTGTTTGGATTGCTTCAAAACCTTCTCTCCCTTTGCTAGTCCAAGAGAATGTTTTATATTTCTTTAGCATAGCTGTCAGTGGTGTAACCAATGATGTAAAATCTGGAACAAATCTCCTAAAAAAATTGATTTTTCCCAGAAAACTTTGTAATGCCTTCTTATGATGAGGCAATGATAGTTGTGATATGGCTTTGAACCTAAAAGAATCAATTTATAAACCTTTCTTGGAAACAATATGACCAAGCAATTTCCCTTGATGTACTAAAAAGATAGATTAAAGTGGATTCGAAGATATACCAAATTGTCTACACAGCTAAATAGCCCACCTTAGATGTGTCAGGTGTTCTTCTAGATTTTTCAAGAACATAGTACTGTCATCCAAATAAAAAAGAATGCATTTATTTAACAAGCTCCAGAAAGCCATGTCCATTTCATGTTGAAACATTGCACCGGCATTTGAAAGACAAAAAGACATCCTTTTGTAAGCATAAGTACCCCACTTGGTGGTAAAGACTTTCTTATATATATCTTCTTCCTGGACTAAAATATGATTATATCCACTGTATAGAAGAGATAGTCTATCTGAACCTGAGACTGTTCTCAAAATCTGATCCATATTTGGGAGTGGGTAATGATCTTTTAATGACGCCTTATTAAGATCTCTGAAATATACACATAGTATGATTTCACCATTCTTATTCCTAATAGGAACAATATTGGCTACCGAACTTGAATGCTTTCCTCATTAGAGGCTCTATTTTTGGATTTACAGGCCTCTATTTCTATCTAACAGGTTTAGCATTTGGCTGCAACTCAATTGTATACTATGCTAAACTCGGATCAAATCCTTTCACTTCTTGGTATTTCCAAGCAAAAACATCTTTAAATTCCTTGCAAAGATTAATAAATGACTGCTTTTTAGTTAAGGAACATACCTTTCCAAGAAATAGCTTTTTCCCTTCATCAACTGAGATCTCTTCATAATTATTAGCGTGGGTTGACATTTTAGTCTTGACCTTTCTTAACTGATCATCAGTGCTAAAAATGTCTTCCAATGTGACTAGACCTCGAGGCAGTTTATTAGTCTTCAACTGAACAATCTAATCACCATATAGGTGCTGTAATTTATCTTGATTAACTGTAGAAAAATCAGCTTCTTGCTGCAAAAACCTACAGATTTGAACATCACATTCAAAAAAATTCTATTTTGAATCATTATTTGGTATTGAGGGCCTAACTATTATCTTTATATGAGGCTGGATTTTTCTATTTTCGATCTATTCCAGCACTTCAAAACTAACCCCAACTGCTCCAAGTTTATCTGCATGCTTATTTTCAGCTTTGGGAATAGACTGAATGTTAATATCATAGAAATCTTCCATTAACTCTGAAACTCTATGTTTGTAAGACTTCATCAATGGATTCTTACAAACATTGAAATTTCTTACTTCATTGATAACCAATTCAGAGTTAGTAAAAATCTTTAGCATGCTGACACCTCTCTTTCTAGCCCAAAGCAAGCCATGAATTAAAGCTTTGTATTTAGATACATTGCAAGTGCATGAAATTTAGAGACTCAAAGCTGAGAAATAACTTTCATTCATTGGGGAAATGAGCATCAAACTTGCTCCCTATCCCTTCCTATTCTTAGCTCCATCAAAATGAATCTTCCAAATCCCTTCGGCTGAATCTTCTCTTTTGAATAGCAAGGGAAGTGGTGTATTTTCTTCATGCATACAATACTCACCAAACATGTGTTATTCAACTTCCTTAAAAGGGTCATGAGCATGTTCTTCCACTATCTTTTCATCCATAAACATGTTAGAAACACCATCTAATACTGAAACCTGAGCTACCTTATCAAAGTCAGACTAATATAAGGCTGAATAATTAGCCACCACATTTGGAAAGTGAGGTCCAATATGAAACATGGAAAATGGTTGTGAATTGATAGTAACTTTGGTGTCATAACAAGTAGTAAAAAATAAGGACCAATATGAAGAGAGATAACCTCCTATTTTTGTTGTGAAGTCTCTAGATAAGCATAAAGCAAAGTATGGAGGTAAATATAGAACAATTACATCTTACAGAATAGAAACATTTGGGAAAGAATGTAACGTCACCTCTAAATTTCTTATTACATGAACTGTATTAGTTTCAGTTCTGTTAAGTTGTAAGACACTCCTTTCTGTAGGATCATACTATAGACCTAATTTTTCTGCAATTTCTTTTAGCATAATGATGTTACTTGTGCCACTTTCCACCATGCAATTATGAACTAGAAGTTCTCCAATAATCAATCACAAATAAAATGGTGGTGGCTTCTTGATGTCATGAGCATTCAGAACCTCCACTTAACTTTTGTAATGCGGTCTTGTTCAAACATTCCAAGGACCATGTCTATCATCTAAACTTCATTTTCAACTGTATTTGAATAAATCTATAGCTTATCTAGTTCATGAGAAAGTAAATCTTGATGTCCAGGAATACTTAGAGCATCCCACAATGAGATGTTAATGTTATGTTTTTTCATTACATCAATAATGTTAAAAGAAGCAACAGTTTTAGAGATGGATTCAACTGTCTTAGAGTAAGCCTTAGCGAAAACTGATTCTGCTTCAGCCGCCTTGGATATTTTAGGTATAAATAGTCTTCTTGGATCAGGTTGTAGCTATTTTTTATGGCCTCTATCAACTGGAACAATTGTTGTTTTCTGAGGAACAATAGAGTTTTTGGTTGACTTTGGGACTATAGATGTTGTTTTATCAGTGATAGTAGGAAGGAAAGACCTATTTTGTTGTTTTTGACTTTCGGCAGCTTTCCCTTGAGCCCTAGTAGTGACTGCAATGAAATCCTCCTTATTGAAACTGACTAAATTCTTTTCAGGTGCTTTCTAAACTTGAGTTTCTTGTTGCCCACCCTCCATTTGATGCATGAACAATATTTCAGATTGAAGTTGTGCACCAAGATTCAGATTTAGAAAAGCATTTGGGTAACTTGCAGCTGAATGAGGTTGATTGCAAGGTTGACATCACTCTTTTATAGCCATATTAACTGGGACTAAAGCATTAGATGAACTAGGAGCCTTTGGGTCAAACTACCTTTGCTAGTAAGGTTGCCTATAATTTTGATTCTGTTGATAAGGTTGCCTGTTTTGTTAATTAAGATGATTTTACTAATAAGGAGCTTGATAGGGTCTGCTAGGTAAAGCAATTCTATTTTTAATTGAAGTCAATATATTCTCCATAGTCTTCAAATTTTTAAATACATCATCTGATGGGGCTATAATAGCAGGTTCTATGATTGTAATAGGCTAAGGAATAGGTGCTAAATATGCCAAAAAAGGCATTAAAGGCCTTGGTGCCAATTTTCCAATTGGAATAAGGTTTTTTTCCAGCTTTTATAGCAATATCATAAGCATCTGGAAGAGTATTACTTCTCATAGATTGAATCATAGTGGAAATATCACTATTCAAAGCTCTAAGGTAATAAAGAAAAGTGTGGTTAGCTTGAGGCATAACAATTGCTGGGATCCTTTCCCAAGTCCTAGAAAATCGTATGTTGAAGCTGGACATATGCTCGTGAGGGGATCTTTTTATAGTAGACAGTTGTTCAATGAGAGACAAGTGATCTGAGTTATCCTAGAACTGCTTCAGCAATTTTTCACCCAAGTGATCCCAAGTTATTATGCTTCAAATTTCTAGGTTTCTATACCATCGCAAGGCTTGCCCTTTAAAATATGCATATAAAATTATTAAAGCTATGTCTTCATGAGTAATGTTATGGACTGCACTTATAGGTAAATCTACTCGTAAAGCTATTATTCTCCTTCTAGTATAATTTAAAGGTAAAGAAACAAACTCAGGAGGAATTCATCTTAACAATGATCTCCTAATCACTTTACGAATGGAACATGCTATTGTACAGGTCTGATATCAACTTAACGGAGTCGCCAAAACATCATAAAATCTTTAGAATAAATTGCTACAGGTTGCTCCCGAAACTGACTTTGTAACTATTGTAAATATCTTATGGATCTGTCATAACTTGCACGCAGATCTGATTCATGGTCCCACCGGGCATGACAAAAACTGTTATCTCTCGAAAGTGCACCCTATAGAGAGATGGTTGCAGGTTTTCTAAGATTGCGTAATTTTATCCCTCTCTTTCATAGATAAAATTCAAACACCTTAGGTCTATGGGTATACCTATTTTGAGGTGAGTCTCTGGTATTAAGTTCGGTTCCTTGTTGATGTATCCTAAACTACTTCTGGGGTTTTAAGGGTAAAAGATGATAGTAAAGTAATAAAACAACAAATTTGTATGAGGGCTTTGACTGAGTATATGCAAAATTGATATGTGAAAGGGTTTTTGATTCACGAACCAATAATTCTTTTTACAGAATACCAAGGGGAAAACACTTTGAGGTATTGAGGGAGATTATCACAACAATACTGCTAAGCTAAACATGCACATTAATATCATGTGGAAATTAATAAGTTTGTAACAAGGTAAGAGGATTAATCAGGGAATTTGCATTCACAAGACTAATAGAAACATACACAAAACTGCAAGTAATTGGTAAGGCGGAAAGTGCTTCACACTCAAAAGGAAAAATTGATAAAAAATGCTTCAGTACTCCCATATCCAAAAAGTCCTCCTTTGTGCTTTGCAAAGGCACACAATATATACCAAGATTCATTTTCCCACCCTTCCTAAAAATAGCCTAAGGCTTGTACTCACCTATGCATCTTATTTTTATCCTTTATTTAATAATAAATAAAGAGATAAAATAATACAAACTAGTACAAAAGGCATTAATAGCCTTTGATTACATCTCAGTCAAATGAAGTTGACTTGTTCTATTTTTAAATAAGGTTAGGTGAATAATTTACTAAAATTAATATTGCTTTCTAGGCAAGTCTCTCTCCATGGGCATGCAACTTTATCTCCTTCTCTGTTATGTCTTCGTATCAAGCATGCAAAAATTTAAATCCTATGAGTGAGAACAATTAATTACATTATTGTAATATTTTGCAAAGTATAGACATCTCGTGGGGACCACTTGCCATGTGCATATGTTCTTATATTGACATACCCTTTAAAATGGTCACATGAGTGATGCTCTGCAAATCAACTCTAGCTCCTTGAAGTGGGGACCATCTTCACTTTACCAGGTTTGGCCACCTTTTTGGACTTAGAAAATATAAAAGGGGTGACCATTTTACCTTACACATTCCCTATTATAGTTCAAATTCCTTTTGATTAATGCATGCATGTATATATTTCGACATTTGCATTTGAAAGTGTATAGTATGGTATTTCACCTTTTTAGTGATCATTGGTAGCATAATTTGGTCGGCATTTTTATTATTGAAAGAATACTCTATGGTTATACTTTGAAAGTCATTTCAATCATTATTATTTTATTTGATGACATGGGCTGACCCCATCTCCATTTTGACTCACCCCTCCATGCGTTTTGTCGGTGGTGTATATGACTCAAGTTGAGTTATGATTTGATATTGTTGATCATTTTGGGCCATTGATTTTATCTCTTTTGATCATGATTCGTTGATCTTGCTCATGCAGGTAGGGTTTCAAATTGGAAATTAAATGTGGCACTGTCATCATACATATAGTGGTTTGCATTTATTTTGGAGATCGATCCTTCACCTTTCAACTTTTTTCTTTCAATCTGGAGCCATTGATTTCTTACCATGGTTGAGTTATGTTGAAACTCACCTCTCGAGTTTGAATGATAAGGAAAATGTTTACCCTCATGCACATGTCATTTGGTTTTCATTATGTGGGTGAAGCCCTAGAAAAAATTTATTTTTCCGCCATTATTCTAAGCATTAGAGCGTGGTCTCTTCTGTAAAAAAAGATCTTTGTCATTTTTTCCTTCTTCTGAGCTCTTTGCATAGCTGTATATATGATCACTTTAGAGCTTTTGATTCTTCTAGCTCTAAGCAAAAATTTGAGCTCTATGAGGATCCGTGAGCGGAAGTATTTGATTTCTCTAATATTTTCATTTTTTTGAAGCTCATCTTTTAACGTAGAGGAGGTATCTTTCTCTTTTCCTTTTTCTCTTGGCCATCATTTGAGGAGTATGTGAGCTCGGTTCATTTTTTCTGAGTAATATTTGAGCTTGAATTTATTGTTTTCTTTCTTATTGCGGAGCTATTACACGTTGTCTCCTTCCTCTCGAGCTCTTTAGATTTGGCTTTCGAAACCTTTTTTTGGCATTCAAGTTAGAGTTGCATGTTTCATTTCTTTGCTCTATCAGAGCTTTCAAAGAAATATGGTTATGAGTGTTTTCCACCATGAAGTGTTATAGGTGAGCTAATCTTCTCTTGTATGCATACACTTTTGTTTCCATTTTCTTATTTAAATATATCACAGAAACTCTTGGAAATATTTGTGGGTTCTATGATTTCTTGCTCCCACTTGACTCCTGAGTTCAAAAATTCTCATGGGCATATGGATTTTTTTCTTCATCATTATGTTGCTCAAAAGTTTCAACTGCTCAATTATAAAATGTTGCGTTCTTGTCTATTACTCTGATTTAGATATTTGTCAGATGAAAATCTGTGACTGAACTTTTGTATTTAGGTTTATATTTTGTTTGTAATATTCTTTAGAAAATATGAATCATTTTTCATTTTATTGTTCTGAAAAATACTTCCTCTCCTGGATAGATATACACCTGTTGAGGAATGAAAGTTATGAAACCCCTGTAGATTTGTCTTTGTATAATAACCTTGATATATCTATTTCATGCATGATGCTTTTAGACTTTACGAGGCTTCCATATATTTGTAATAGGGTATGGATATGATGATACTTTGTGGCTCTCTGAAATTCTTGCTTAAGTTCTTTAATCATTCTACAACTACGTAGACCCTGTGTTTTCTAAACGTACAATTTTCCTTTATTTTATTTAGCTTATTTCAACATTGAAATTGGGCATAATTTTTGTTTTTTGTCATTTGCTTAATCCTGAATAGAACTTGATATACATGCCACTGAAGATCTGTGCCTCCATTTTTTATTGTTTTTTTTAATATTGGTAAATAGTTTTTTGAAAGGGACTATACCCTTGTGTACAAAAGGAGGCCTAAAAGCCTGAATAAGAGAGAGGAGCAGAGAAGCTGTATCAAAGCACAAAAGTTACAGCAAAGAACACCGAAGCCTAGAAACAGCAACACAAACGAGACTTAACAGCAAAACAACGGCAACAAAAACAAGCAAGCCTACAGCCAAGAAGCAGTAGTAAAACTGGACTACTTCTTGGCCGCTTGATCAATACTCATCTTTACTTTTTTCCAAGCATGATACATACCCAGCGTTGGTCATATGAGCAGCATCCGTCTTATCGAGCTCCTCTCTGGTTCTTTTACTCTCTTTCTCATTGCCCCAAAGAGTAATCGGGACACCGCTGAGTTGCGAAACACTTCTTGCATGACCTTCGATGAATTCCTCTATGGCCCTGAATGCTGCAATATTATACTCATGCCTAGTCTTCGTTTTCCCAAGGCGGGAGGTCTAGGGAGGTCAGTTTTTTGTATATTTCATCAAGCTGGCTATTGCCAATGCTCCCTTCTCCCTCAATGCTTTTTTTGCCTTTTTGCTTAGCAAGATTTTTTACCTCATCCTTCAGCAATTTAAGCTCATCCTCTAAGGCCTCCAATCTTCTAGAAGGGTTATCCGTTGGTGCCGCCTGGGGACTTGCACTACTAATGTTCAGCAGATCACGAGCAATGTCATCCAAAGGTTCATCCCCCTCAGCAGTAGACTCAAGGTTGAGTCTCCTAGAAGCCCTGGTGACACGTTTAGAAGTAGAGACAGTGTGGGTGGCAGGGGCAGCAGCAGGAGGAAAGAGGATAAGCAAGGAGCAGCCTGCAATGGGGGCCATCAGCACC
>CM034151.1:188274835-188323064 GCA_019776745.2 Taxus chinensis
TGTAGAATATTCTATAAATGTTTTAATTTTCTTGCAAATCTGATTCATTATCCCACTGGGCATGCTAAAAATTGTTCTCTCGAAAGGGCACTCTGTAGAGAGATGGGTGAAGGTGTTCTAAGATTACAAAATTTATCTCTCTTTCGAAGATACAATGGAAACACCTCAGATCTATGGGTATACCTATTTTGAGGCGAGTCTCTGCTATCAAGGACGGTTCCTTGTTGATGTATCCTAAACTGATTTTCTGGGGTTTGAGGGTAGAAGAAGACTATAAAAGGATTCAAAACTGAGGAGGTGATACACCAAACTTGTATTAGGTCTTTGACTGAGTACATGCACAATTGATAGGAGACTAAATTCTTATATGCACAAGCCAACAATTTTCTACAAAATATTAAGGCAAACACTTTGATGTATTGAGGGAAAGAATCACAACAATGCTACTAAGTTAAACATACACATTAATATCATGCAAAAATTACTGAATTTTCTTAAGGGTAAGGTGATTAATAAGGGAATTTAAACATTCACAAGATTAATGGAACATACATAAGACTGCAAATAATTTGAAAGGTAGAATATACTTCTCATTTAGAGGGAAAAACTAGAAAAATCTGCTTCATCACTCTTGTGTCTAAAAATCCTCTCATTCTTGTGCTTGCAATTGCACACAATATATAGGAATAATTATTTTTCCCACCCTTCCTAAAAATAGGCTAAAATTGTACTTGCCCACACATCTTATTTTTTACCGTTTATTTATTAATAAATAAAGGAATACAAATAGTCATGCTAATATAAAGAGGCATTAATAGCCTTTGATTACAAAAATACCACTCAGTAAAACTACAGTTGACTGTTCTATTTTTTAGAAAAAACATGGTTGAATAATTTGCTAGTAATAAATCTTGCTTGATGAGCAAGTCTCCATCTCAGTGCATGCAAATTTTTCTTCTTGTTGTTGATGTGACATCCACAACTTTGATCCATTTGCAATGATATGTTTTTCATTCTTTATTTCTTCCCCCTTGGATGCACATGCAAAATAATATCTTTGTGTATGAGTAAAATAATTTCATTATTTGCAATATGTTGCAAATATAATTCACCCAAGCATCCATTTCGATGTGAACCACCTATGGTTCTGATGTTGACATTTGTTTCGTCTTCTTGTGGTCACATGAAAAAGATACTCCTGTCTAATATAATTTGACCATTTTCAAAAACCTCCCATTGCGGGGACCACGTATGAGCATGTGTAAAATAGTATATTCTCCTTTGTATGAGGTTTTTGGCAAGATTAAGGTATTTTGGTAAGTCTAAGGTAATGTGCAGGTTCAAATTTTCTTGGGCTATCATGCTTCAGCTTTGGCTTCGTATATGAAGTGCATTTGTAAATTACCTTTTTGGTGCCATCATTGTATTGAAATTTTAATCGGCCACCTTTGATTATCATTTACATAGTTTTCCGATTTTTATTTTGTGATAATAAGGTTTTTAGACCTTAGAAAAAGTCAAGAAGAAAATAATTCATCAATCAAAATTGGTCCGGGCCCTCCAACATTGAGTCGACCCTTGGCATGTCGGTGGCAATGACTTCAAGATTCCAACGTGTTGAATTGGGAACAAGATTTCGAACTGTTGATGTTTTACATGATATAACCTCATTCGTTGATCTTCTAGACATCTGACTGCCGGTAAGTGAACTGCAGTTAACACTCCACCATTGATCTGGGTACTAAACTGATATGAGGCATTGATTTCTTGACCCTCAATTGTGGTTTCTAATCTTGCATTGAATTTTGCACTGGAATCGTAACCATGGTGGTTTGCATTGAACTTTGTATTGTTCCTTGGTCATTGATTTTGGTACTTGGTTGAACATTGATCGTCGATGCTAACTCAAGAGTGGGTTCGGTTGAGCTATGATTAAGTTGAGATCCCTAAATCTAGTCAAACCCCATCATTATGCTTATTCGCATTTGGAAAATTTTACTCGACGCCATTCTTGAACTTTCGAGCTCAGTTATTCTACAAGAATTTTTTTCTATCATTATTTGCTACTATTGAGATCTCTACAGGATCTTATGGCCACCATTTTATGATTATTCGACCTTTGTGGGGTTCTGTGAGGTTTTGCGGCCACAAGTGCTCAAAGAATTATATCTTTTGTCATCTTGGTATTCTATAGCAGAAGAATGGATGTCATTTTTTATCTTTCAATCTCAGTTCCTCTATGTTTTTCTTGGAGATTTTGTGACCTCTCTATTTAATTCAATCTCGAGTTTGGTTGAAATATTTTTATAAAGTCTGAGCTCTATTTTTTTGAGTTGTTGTGTTGTGGACTTAGGAAGATGTGTGACTTTAATGGAGTTTGTTCTTTCCTGAAGGTGACCTTTTTATTGTTTGGTTAAAACTTTTTTTCCTCGGTCGATTCGGCTTCAATAAAACTAACCTCACAAAATCTTGTGTTTCTTATGATCTCTGGCATGACCTTGATCTCTGAGCTTAAATA
Source organism: Taxus chinensis (assembly GCA_019776745.2). NCBI lineage: Eukaryota > Viridiplantae > Streptophyta > Pinopsida > Cupressales > Taxaceae > Taxus > Taxus chinensis. The sequence continues at coordinate 188,277,354 of CM034151.1, forward strand.
TGTTTCTAGGTGTCGTCATTCTTCTGGATTTTTAGGATTCAAACTTTCAACGAACTGGAACTGGTAAGTCTCCCACCTTCGAGTTTCTCTCCAATACTTAAATAAAATGTGAACATATTTCCTTGTAGCTCATATTTAGGGCTTTTCTTGATTGTTATCTTCAAATTATAAAATGAATATTCCCATTTTTCTCAAAACTCGTCAGATCTAAATTTTTGTTGATGTGGGTATTCGAGCTTGTTTATTTATTTTGATTCTATAAACTATTTTGAATATTTTAATGGCTTTAGGAACATTTGATATTTTCATATTGTTGAAATATAATTCACATTGTTTTATACTCTATAGTACCTTATTTGATTCGACCTTGTACTCACCGACTTATAATCTTGTGTTTGATCGATTTTAAGAATTCGTCAGTGCTCTGTTTCCAAGCTTGAGTCTACAAATTTTTGCATCTATTTCATGCTTTGAAATTTACTAAAACCTTGTTTCATCATTTTGTAGAGCTCTTTTTTTTTATGTTTGTACTTCTGGGTTGTTCTCCATTGAAATTTTTTGGTAACTTCTTCTATTTTGATTGAAACTCAGACTATTTTTTTCTCCATTTGAACTTTGTCGAGTTTAGCCATGGTCATGTTGAGATCCCCTTGACTCTTTGTGGATTTTCCTAGTTCTTTAAAACTATGAATCTTGCATTTAATTTGAGATCTAAAGCTATACTATAGAATTCTGTGCACTTCATACTTTTTTCATTCTAAAAACTGTACTTTTGGATAGCTCCACTTTGTAAATGTTACCTTGAAATTTGATGACTAGAAGTGTAGTTTCTATTGGATGACTAAAACTGTTTCAATTTCGATATATGGTAATCCTTCATCCTGTTGTGAGGTACTTTTTATCATTGTAAGGGATGTCTTGTATGTGGCCTCCTGGAAGTTGTAAACAAATTTTCACTCTTTTAATGGCATTAGAAGGCATGAGCCTTGATTCAGATTATTTTTTGTAATTCCCACATTACTTGATTTGTGTGCATTATTCTACGAAGGAAACTTTATCCTGTAACTGTGATGCAGCTTTCTGCAACTCTAGATTAGACATCATTCTTCATTTTAAGCTGTGAATAACTTTGAATATTTGATTCTGAAAACTGAAAACTGTAAAGTTAATTATTTACTTCTTATTTGAGAACTTGAACAGGACATAATATTTCTGAAATTTTATGTTAACAATTCTTACATGCTAAATGTTGAAACTTTGTTGAGATTTTTTAGTCCCATTTCGTTTTTTTAATACTGCATTTTATCATTATTACAAATTTTGTATCCATGCTTGAAAATATAAATTTTCCATTTTACATTGCGAAACCCTGTCAAATTTTTCTCATATTTCCTTCTTTCATTTTGTTTCAGCTGTAATCTTATCTTTTTAGTTAACTTTAGATTTTATATTTTGGTTCTTATGCTTCACCTATTTGAAAATTTGAAACATGTACCGTTATCTTTGAGTGGAAGTAAGTATGTAATTATCTCCTCTGATCTGCACTATAACTCCTTCTATTTCTAGAATAGCTAATAAATTCCGAGTTAAATTATTCCTTAACACTAGTATGTACTTGTGATATACTCCAATCTTGATCTACCATAAAATAGAAGTCATTAAAATCTGGAATCTTTATCTAACAATGAGGACTATAAGACGTGATTTTATTTTCTTCTTCACTATAACCTGTACCTACACACTTAAGAAAATAGTTAAAAATAATTTAGGCTTTTTGGCCTCTCTTATGTTCCATAATTTTTTCTTTTCTTTTCTCTTTCCTTATTTTTGAATGAATAAATCATGTATGTTGTTACAAAAAAGTAGTTTTATCAATTGCTCCTTTGATCCTCATGTAATTTATATCTCCTGTTGTTGAGAGATCCATCTGCATGAATTTGAATAGTATAGGAATATGGATTAACCATGAGCTAATAAACTGAGAGTTTTCTCTTTTCTATTTTTAGGTACAATGCCTTAAGCAGTGAAGATGGAGATGAAACAAAGCTAGAGTTGGAGATGCATCAATAGAAACAAATAAAACCCCCAAGGCAATGATGGGTTCATTCATACTCCTCTATTTTCTTTTTCATGCATATGTACCTCTTACTTCAGTAGCTGTAATTCACTCTTCAGTTACATTCAACGAATTGTGTGGGAACATTTCAAATTCCTTATGAATAAAACATTGAATTCTGAAATTGAGTTGTTTATTTATTTATGCATTTCATCTTTCTAAATTAATTTTATGATGAATTAAACTCAATAATTTAATTGAATGTATTAATCATGAAGGAAAGAACCTTAAAAAATACCTGTAACATTTAGCAATGAACTATGACTACTGCAATCTGTAATTATGATTTTTGTCCCAAAACTAAATGCTTCATCTATTCTGAAATTCAATTTCTTCATCAAGATAACACATCTATCCTTTGGGGCTTTGTGTTCTTTTGCTGAAGATAGCCATGAAATTGCAGACTATGTGATCTGTTATGTTTTGTAACAACACACATAGCTGAAAATTTCATCGAATCATTAATCAATTCAATAGAAACAACATTGAACTGAAATAATCTCCATTAGCCTAGGTCCACTTCACCAATGCTATCCATCGTATCAAAGTTTCAACTTTCCCGTTCTTGCTCAAGTGCAAAAATTGTCAACAGGAAGTAGGCAATGCTCTCCGCCCAACCTTTAATCCATTAAGAGGACAAGGCACCCCTTTAATGGTGCCATATCCCCATCCAATGAACCATGAGGGATCTTGAGCAACATTTGACAACTTTTCAAAAAACACGTCTTCCATAAACAACATACATTTCAAAATATCCAACTTAACTAAAATAACATACTCAACAAGTTTTCAACTTTTTGAAACAACACAAAGGTTTGAAAAAAATTCAAATGCAGAAAGGATTATGGGAAACCACCTCCTTTTCCTTCCCAAGTGAAGTGAGAGTTTCACCCTAAGCCTCCAAGTGCACAAAACAAACAATACAATATCCTTATCTCTCCCTTACAAGTATGCAACAATATGACCATGATTTCCATTTCACTTCCCATAGGTGCAACTCCCAGTCATACTCCCACAAAATTTATGCCTCACAAACTCCCTTTTCCATCCCCAATGGCCCCATAAGTCCATATCTCACACCGAAACTAAGGCATACTACCCAACCACACAAAATCACATTCAAAAAATGTATACTAAATTTAAAAAGCACCATTTTCACATTTAAAAACCCAAATACGAAAATAACAAGGATATAGATCCTACCTCTCAATCAAGCTTCCAAGAAATCTTCACTTCATAATTCTTTCACACCTCCAAGCAAACAAAACTCCAAGCAACTCCGACAAGCTCCCCCAAATCAAAAGTGCACAAGATGAAAAAAGAACAAGTAACCCCCATTCCATCAAAATCTATTAATAAATAGAAATGGAATGTGAAGACGATGATGTATCTCTATGTAGGATGCCACTTCATCATAACAATAGTCCCACACTCAATCCAAAACACCATGCCCAAGATAATAAATGAGCATGTCAAAACTATGACAAACTCACATGGCACAAAAACTTGCACACCATGCCTTCTAAGGAAATTTTATTGTGCAAAGAAGAAGGTGCAATTGTTTTCACTCTTTTACACTCTAAAAAGGATAAATAATTCAAAAATAAACTCCCCAACCCATAGGTAGGGTTTTTGGGTAAATTTAAGAGGCATGGGAAAAGCTTAGCTTGTCCTACAAGCCTCAAAAAAGGCCTCCCAAGTCAAAATCCTATTTTTGAGGTTGGGGTGGAGTACATCACACACAAACACACATAAATCTCACTTACAACAAGGACCACATAACCTCATAATTATCTATTTGTGACATATCAATTTTAGTTTTAAAAATTAAGTAGGATAAGCTTAATTAAGACACATTATTACTTGCTAATAAAGTGACTACAATTTCCTACAATTAAAACATAACACAAAATAAAAACAAACACAAAATTAAAAAGAAAATAACATTAGTCGTGTGGCCACAAATGTGAGGTCACCCCCCATGGGAAACCTCCTAACTAGGAAAGAAACAACAACACAACATAACATTACATAAGTTGTCAAATTTTTGCCACGTTGCTTAACACCCGACATCCTTCCGTGGTTGGTTCCCTATCCCCTTTCAATGTATGTGATAAAATGTCTTGTAACACAAACAAAATACCTCTCTGGCCTTTCGTCCATATTAACAACATTGAGAGAATATACATATAAAATAATTAATCATCATTCAAGATTAGCTATTCTATCATCTAGCATCATACAAGTAATTTGATTTTGGCATCCATAAAATCATAATTCTACTCAAAACATCCAACATAGGTTATGCATCCAAATTACGACATGTTAGTACAAAAATCAAAAAATCAAAACTCAACATATATAATTGTCTATCATCACCATCTAGTGCATCATAATAACAATGTAAACTAGAAAATGTCAATAGTCTAAATATCTGCATAGTCCATCATATACTGATAAAAATCTAATACTCAAATGTCTATGTATCAATCCAATAGTGTTGAAGAGGAGTGAGAACTACAATTGTGCTTATATGTGTTGTAAGTTTTGTTGGCTTCATGTAAGTATTATTGAATCCTTTGTGAAAATTTTCCATGGTTGCAAACATTCCCTATTATTCAATTGTTGGGGGTCAGGGGCCAATGAGAAAGTTTGCTTCTTATACTCATTATAATAAGGTTGTGAGGTGAGTGTTGCATATGATCCCTTCCTTGTTTTTGTGATTTGAAGATGAATAAAAGAGATGCAGTTGTAAGTAGTTGTTTGGATGAAGACTTTCTTTTAAGGAAAATGAAAGAGAAACTTTGTGTAGAATTTTATCATATTTTTTCCACCTTTGAGTCGAAGTCATTTGAACTCTTGTATTTTAAAAGAGAATTCTTGTAAATTGATTTCCAAACTATGTAATGTAAAGGGTTGAAAGAAGAATTTGTAAGTTATATTTTAAATAGAATTGTATCTCTCTTCTACTATGGAATTTAATAAAAAGTTGCATTGCGACATCATTTTGAAAATAGATTTCCTGGATTGGAAAGATATGCAAATATATGTTTGTTTCTATTTGAAGAATTCTTTTCAATCTAAGTAGTAAAATAAAAGTGAACTTACATTTGAGTTATGCTTATAATTTTCTGTCTCTTTCAACTAAGTATGTATAATTGTGTGATTTAGTGTTATTGATATAATTGATACAACAATGTTACAATGGAAAATGTATACACTTAGTTCTCTTAATCAAGAAAAAAGTTATTCTAATTTGTGTATTTTGTTAAACTAAACTAGTAAGTTAGAACCGTTTTTAGCTATATATAAATTTATATATTTAATAATATATATGTTTATATATATCCATCTTTAAAAAAAATATCTTCCACAATGACCAACGTTAGTCGGTCAACTAGCGTTGGCAGAACAGAAACCGACATTGGTCTCGGAAATGTATCTACACTTCATAAATTCTACCTTCTCTACTTAGTTGTTTGAACACTACTTGAAAACAAACAAGAAATTGAGAGTAATACAAGTATCATCATACTCATATATGTATAAACGTATATACTTTTTTGAATATATATAATTATATAAATTTATCTATGAAATATACCAAATATATAGTAACCGGTGTCGGCTGTATGGACTATCATCGACAACCTTGAAACCGACATAGGTTACTCAAGCATACTTACAGTTTCATAAAATCAATTTTTCAAACTTAGTTGCATTAAAATCACTTGAAAACCATATAACTGAGATTGTAGAATATTTGAACCTGATAAAAATTTATATAGATGTATATATTTGATAATATATGTAACGCCCACTATTACACACACAAATACGATACAGAGAAACTCGGATAATTTTATTTGAATGATTTGAGTTTACACGACACAACAAGAGATCACAAAGGCTACCACCAACTCTCTATAGGCTTGACACAACATTGACCACCAAGGTATAAGGGAATCTACAACACCCAGATTGAAACTATTCACTTCCCATTTCGACAAGGAATCACATATTAGTTCAACCACAAAACACACTTACGGTTAGGGGCATCCTACAATTAATTATTTTAAGGTTTCTTATTTACTAAAACGTCTTTTAATTATTAACTGACGTTTTAGAATATTCATGTAATGATTCGCATAATTCATCTTATGAAGCTAGATTTCTTCCTTCTATACTAATAGGTAACTAACTTAAGATCAAATTTCCGGAAAGAGGGTCATCTCTAAAATGTCAAAAACTTACTTAATTCATTTGATTAATAAAGGAGGTTTTCATTTTATGAAAATGATATTTATCCATACTCAATCTACCGATTCTTTTTTCAAACCTCCATTACAAAAGGAGATGAGCGCAAGCTCTTATTAAGGTGGATTACCATTTAGGTTTGGAACTAAAACTTCCTTTGTGCAGGGATCAAAATGTTTAACATCACTTAAGAATAGATCACAAGGTCCCCTCACAAGAGTTAGAGGTAAGAAGATCAATTTTAATTCATCTTAATTGTAATGCACTTAGATTCTTCTAATACACGCTTTGATATCCTTACATAGCTTGAAAAAATACATTAAATGTATTTTGTTTGAATCTCTAATATAGTGAAGATTATTACAAAGATGCATGCTAATTGAGCCACACACGACCCTTCTCCAATTTGCACGTAGAAGATAACAATTGTACACAAGCTCCACTGCAAATATATGACAGAACGTGTCTCTTATTGTAATGCCACCTTGGCCTCCTCCCAACCACCCGACCTGCAGACTTTTGACCACAACGTCTTTTCTGTGCTTGCGTGAGGGAGATGGGAGTCGGTGGAGTCCCAATTTTCTTCACCTTGATCTCATTTGATCTCCTTCTTGAATGCGTATGGTTGGGAGGTGCGTATTTCTTGAGCTGTAGGCATTGATGGAGGGAAAACGTGTTTGGAGTGTTGTTTTGGTCCTTTTGCGCAGTGATTGTTTCTGTCTCTGCCTTGTTGCGGTTTTCCTTCCTCCCTGTGCGTGTGGGTGAAGATGGAGCTTCAGACTGGGGGATCAGGCGTGTTACCTCCACTTGCATTGGGTGTTGCGAGGTGTGTTCTGGTCGGGGATCCTCAGCACGGCCTGCAACAGTGCTTAACCTGGCAGCAGGCACGTTACAGAATGTAGAAGCCTTTTTGAGCGCCTCCATCAAGCAGGTCGTCCAACTATGGTGTCATCTGTTCTGTATCGACTGCATCCTCAATTCGGGATTCTCCTTCATGATATTTTTTATCAAAATCGATTAAGTGACAGTAAGAGTGTTACCAGGAGATCCATGGCTATGCAATACGTAATGGTTTTGAGTCAAATGTTACCCTGCAGAATGCGCCTTCCATAATGCAATCTTGCAAGTTTTGAAAATTGTGAAAACATAGAGATCAGTATAGTCGGTGTTTCAAAAGATTTTTTTAAAGCCTGCAATAAGAAATGAAGTGTACAGACAAAATTCCGCCGTACCAATGCCGATCTTATTGGGAATCGGGTTTAGTTTTCTTTTGTCCATTTGTAACTTTGAATGAATGCCCCAATATCGATTTTTCCATGTTTGGCATTTCTACAGAAAGAAGACATGATCAGAACGAGGCGTCAAGTTCAAACAATGGTGTGGCTTCAGGATTTCCACTGGACGAGGAGCAATTCCAGAATTTTATACATCAATTGGAAGCCATGACAGATTTTGATGAAAACCCCATTCTTTCAGCGGAGGGGGAGGTGATCTTGGCAGATGTGGAGCAGGAGGAGCCTCTACCACGAGAAATTCCAGCGCCCATTTTTCCTGCACCTTGGGAAGCCGAGGATCAGCACAGTACTGAAAGCATTATTATTCAGTGAATGGGAAACTGATCTTTCACTTCATGGGTACATCAACATTCAGCCAATACACTGTTGTACATGATGTGAGTGTTGCAAAAGTGGACCCACAAGCTCCTTTAGAGAAGATTTTCTTACTTGGTTGTGGTCTGCCCACAGGTCTTGGAACAGTTTGGAATACAGCAAAAGTAGAAGTTGGATCAATAGTTGCAATATTGGTCTTGGTACAGTCGGACTCGCGGTTGCAGCGGGTGTTTCACGTGTTATTGGCATTGACATTGATTCTAAAAAATTTGAAACTGCTAAGGATTTTAGAGTCACGGAGTTTTTTAATCGTAAAGATCATGATAAACCCATTCAGCAGGTGCTTGTTGATATGACCGATGGAGGTGTTGATTGCAGCTTTGAGTGTATTGGAAATGTTAGTATAATGCGAGCTGCTCTAGAGTGCTGTCATAAGGGTCGGGGGAAGTCTGTTATTGTTGGTGTTGTAGCCTCTGGACAGGAGATTTCTACCCGACCTTTTTAGTTGGTTACAGGTCGTGTATGGAAAGGAACTGCTTTTGGTGGCTTCAAAAGTCGCTCTCAAGTACCATGGCTTGTTGAAAAATACATGAATAAGGAGATCAAAGTTGACGAGTGCAGTACACACAATTTGACACTAGACCAAATCAATGATGCATTTCATCTTATGCATGGTGGGAATTTCTTGCGAGTTGTACTGAAGATGAATGCCACTTCAGGAAATCTTTAATTGCATTGAATTCTATGTCAATAGGTGAAGCCATAGGTGCTACATATTTATTATATATTTGAGGTAAGGTAAATATGACTTGGAAAATAATGGAGAAGGGATAACGCTGTGTCAAATGCTTTGTTTGTTGTTGCATTGGTAGATACATATGCAAAGTGGAAGCAAGCATAAGACACCCAAACTATTTGACAAAATGCCAGAGTGAAATATGGCCAAAGGACAGCAAGGATTGCCGGATATGTTTTGGAATGGATTTTTTGAGGAGGCATAGGAAGTTGAAACAAATATGAATAACTTGGGTAAATCCATCTCCTCCAGCCTTGTGTAGATCACTTGTGTTTGTGGTAGCACGTATAGGGTATGTGAGTTGGTTGTCGAATCCCACAAGAAGTAGAAGCTCAAGGAAAACAATAGTTGAGCACAAGTGCATGGAGTCACTTCAAATACAACAATGCTCGTGAACTGTTTGACAAAAATCCTCTTCAATTGCATGGTCTCGCGGATCGTGAATGTGGACCGCTTAGAACTGGTGCACCCGGATTCCAGTACCTACAGTTCTTATGCTGATCCGTGCGGAGTCTATACGACCTGTTGAAGCTGGAGAAACAGGCAAGATATTTCTACACTTTTCTACTATTATTTTATTTAAAATTATCGTGAAATCGAACCACCTTTCCTTGCATTGATTTGTCAGTCGGATGTCAAGATGGGAGATTTCCCTTTCTGCTTGTTTCTTCTTGTTATAGCTTTTATCGTTGACAGTATGTGGGTCAAAAGGATGCGTGTGCCCTCTCCTTTGAATGTTATATTACTCGAATGATAGAACTTCATATGTTTGTTTATGTATTAATTCTTCTCTGCGATTGAGTTGCAAGTTATTATGTTGATCAAGCTAGTATTTTCGATATCATGGAAGTAAGTTTACAATAACTATGAAACCCCCGTCTTAGCACCAAAGTTGTCCTTGACGTTTTTTGTTAGCTCCTTCGCAATTCCCTTTGATAACCTTTTGGCATCGAGAAAGAAAGGTTGTAGGATTGTGTGACCAATGCGTGGGCTAGCCAGCTTAGAGTTTTGGTATTAAAACTGGTAGAATAAAAGGGTTCGTGTGCAACGTGTTTTGTCGTCTCGCGTGTTTAGACTCTTATACTATCCTTCATCTTGTTTCTAGGCTTTTAAGGCCATCCTCAAGAAGTACCTTGACCATCCCTATCAACTTGAATCATAACTAGCTTTTCGGATCAACTAAGCTGGAGGTTTCATTGTGCGAATCCAGTACCTCGTTGACACTAGAATAGTTTGGTCTAATTTCCCCTCTCAGAATTATTGCTGATGGCGCTCTTCTATTTTTCCTAACTTGCATTATTTTCTCCCTTGTCATATTAACGCTATAAATTAATATTGGTCGGTTTTTATGCACGTAATTACCGTAATAGTTTGTGATGGAAATTTCCTTAAATGTGATTAACCTTCGGGGAAAAACTCAGCATTCATTGATAGTCTTATGGATTCATTCGGAAGGCTTTGTTTTGATAATGTCACTTAGAAGTTATGTTTGTATCTTTGTGTGACGGTTGACCGTGTTACCAAGGGTTACCTTAAAATATGGTTGTTTCGGGATATGGATAATTTATTTTTAAATTAATCAAACATTAGAATTGTTGTGGAAGTTGCAAATCTTTAGTGCATTAAATTTTTGATGTCATTATTGTATACTCTTGTTTGACGGAACTCCCTTCTTCTCTCGCGTGTTTGCTACTAGCCTGTAAGACTTTGACCTTTCCTGGATGATTGGTAAATCTATTTGTAGTTAATGGTGAAAACTAGTATACTATGCCTTCGCTTCGAAACTTATGTTGTGTGTATACTCTATTTGATTTCCGGTTTGAAACTCATTTATACATGACTTTTTGTGTTAAATTTTGAAACCCGTGTTTCCCCTTTCTTGGGTCGATCAACTTTTGTTCTTTTAGAAATGTATTATTTTAGCCTATGCGTTGGTACCTTTGATAAAATTCTAGATGGTTGGTCTATTTATATCAAATCTCAATCTTGTAATTATTGTTATTTACTTACTTGATGGGAATTCTATTCTTTGCTAGATTGTTTATAGCTCCTTATAGGGCCAAGGGCCATTCTCGTACGATTATTACTTTCGTTGTTTTTGCTCCTAACTGAAGTATAAGGTCTTCTCCTTCTTTGATTGGCATGATGAAGACTTTATTATAACTTGATGTGTTAATAGTGTTTAGAGGTTTGAACCAATTCCTGTGATAAAGTGCTTCCTTTTTGTGATATTGTTAGATAATAGTTATGGTGGTTTTGTGTAGCCTTATCTTGCTCAGTTCTCGTGAGCTGCAGATGGATTTTGCATGTAGATGAGGGATAGATTTGTAGACTTTTGTCATCAACCTCAGTTGAGAAGATCCTTTGCTCGAAACCTTTTTATGTTGATCAACTTTTATTAACGTCCAGTGGAAAGTTTAGAAGAGGATTAATGTCTTAGTATAATGTATTGTGGACTTGTTATCTGAACTTTGGAAACCTTGTGTTGTTTGACCATCATTGAAATTATAAGAAAATTTGGTTATTGTTGTTGAGTGACTTGTGGAGTATCAGTATTTTAATAAATGATGAAATCTTGTTTTGTTCTCATAAATGAGTGTTGCTTCAACTTCGCCTTGAGAATAAATTCTGAGTTAAACCTTGCCATGACTTAGTAATAAAGTGTCATAAGTAAGCTAACATGGGATTGTTTAATACTTCTAGAAGTTAAATTAAAAGTTGCATTCAAATAAAGTAACGTAGGGGTCACCAACTTGAGAGCAAGAAATTCTCTAAGTAGACAAGGGCAAGACTATCATTGCAAGTAACATTATATAACTTTATACCCCTAGCTACACTAAGGAACACTATCCCTTTCATGGTGGAATTCTTAAACGAACTTAAAGGAAATCTATGGTTAGTTCTGGAAGATAATAAGATTTAATAAACAGGAGAAAACAATTTTGAAACCACACAATCTATCTCTCAGCCATTTGGAAAGTAAATTCTTTTACTCCTTGTTAATACTTTTAGCGAAGCCTAAGTAAAGTTGTTGTTAATTCTGGTTAAGAGCCCTAGCTTCAATTTAATACTGGCAATAACTAATGAGGTCCTAAAAATGTTTCATCTCGGCCTTCTCTCTCTAACCTTTCTTCAAGGCACCTTGTATCTCTTCTCTTAAGTGTGTTGAACTTAAAACCATGTTGTCTTGTGGGAAAGAACGAATCTTAGTAGCGTTAGTGGTGAGCAGATGGCCTTGTGGAATTTAATTACTCCTTTTTCTTGATAAATGAATTAAGAAAATAAATGTCATAATAGAGAAGATTTAAAGATAATTACTCAGTGTCAAAGGAGTAAACTTGGCTTGGCAAGTTGAATCATACGAATCATATCTTGAGCCTCCTTGAAAACGTAAGCTAAGAATTACAATATGTCCTTTTAAAATAAATAACCCTCAAGAATATCTCCTTGTGGTTGGCCCTAACTGTAAGTGTGTTCTGTGATTGGACTTCCATGTTGTCTTGTCAAAAAAAAAAGTAAATTGTCCTTGATAGGTGTGAACGTTTCCGTGCTGCCTTTATGGCCATCCTTGTATCAAGTTGTTCACAGTGTTAGTTGCATCCTTGGTGATGACATGTTGCGTCATGTTATGTGTCAAGCAAGTCAAAAAAAAAAGTTATCATGTATTTCACTGTGTTGTTCATGTGTGTTTTTTGGGTTGTTACATTAATGATCTCATCAGTCATTAAAAATTCATTCAATGAGACTGATAAATCAATTTGGACTGGGTAAGAGCCTCAGCTAGATCTCTTGATCTAGTTTTCCAAATGAGTACAATCAGGTTTTCAAACAAATAAGTTGTATTTAATGATTTCTTGATCAATTTCCATTACTTGTTATAACCTTGTTATTCTCCAAAAATATATAAATTGTTTACATTTTAAAATCTTTTTAGGCCCCATCAACATTAAGCATAAAGTTTATAAGTATAGCTTAGGGAAAGTAAGGTATATTTTATTCTGAACACAAGTAGATAGTTTCTTTCTTTTTATTTTTTTTCACTTAAAGACTATTGACTTCATCTATAAGATCACAACCTCAATTTTTTATTTTTTATTTTTGATAACTTTTATAAGGGTTAACACACTATTCTTTTATTCCTAGGATTATAAAATTGTCATAACATAGAAAGGTTTACTACACAAATCTATAACTCAAAATTTTTACCATTACCCTTTTATGAAAATTATATATGGTTACATTAGTTCTATCCAACATGGCACACAAACCAAAGCAGACAAAAGGTTCTAATGGACTTGGACATGAAAACAAAAATGTAACCGATATTGAACAAAAAAAATTAAGATATCTTTCAAGGTTGCTAAAATACAATAAAATACTCATAACAATGATTTGATCAGATTATATAATTCACAAAATATTTACAAGTTATAGTTTCAGCTAGTTATGATACCCTTACTCCACAAATACCATTCTAGAATATTAAAACACATTAAGTATTCGAACAAAAGAACTTCATAAGTAAAACCGATGCAACTCTATACAATCCTTTCCTTTTTCTACTCGCAAAATCTATCTGCACATTTATTGGACTGAGTCAATTCATGAGAACTGAGCATGTCAAGGACTACAAAATAAAACACTATGTTACTATTAATAATAACATGAAACTAAATCTTTTATTTCAAGAAATGGGTCCAAGCTCTATCAACAAAAAAAATTCTCAAAACAATATAAAACTTCCTCCATGATACTAAGAAGGAATTCATATGCTTCAGTTATGAACAATGTCTATTAAACAACAAAAGTTAACAACCAATCAAGTAGGACAAAAGACCTTATAATTTAGGGGAAAAAATGTCAAGTGTATTGGAATTTCAATAATGTAATGCTATAGATTATATGATTGAAATACAATACTCAAACCATTAATGTTTATTTTCTTATAGAATCCATATGTACTAGTTACAATCATTGTCTTTAAGATGAAAAGAGTTTAACAATCATTCAAGAAAGGGGCCATTGGCCTTAAGTAAAACCCAGGTTTTTGAGTGCATTAGGATTTCAATCATGTTATCATATAGATTATATGATTGAAATTTGATACTTCAAGCATCCACCAAAATTTCCTTATGACCCACAATTAATAATGATAAACAAGAGAAATGAAGGCTATCAAAAATATCTAAAATAGGCATTGCCTAGAATCCAAATTACTTGACATAACCAAGTATGAAACAACAAAAAGACTCAAAAATCCTGAAGTCCTTCATGAAAGTTAGTATTCTAAACATCCATCTAAGTTTCATAGTACTTTAGATTGATAATCCTCCTTATTTAATTTATAATTTTGGTTTATAAAAATAATAGATCGCAACTTTCTCATCACAAGTTCTTATAGGGTAACCATTGTTACCACTCTCAATGCCACTCTTATATATGCATTTATAGGTACCATCAATTCCATAAATATATTAATGACAATTTCCATCATAAATCAAAGAGGTATAATTACATATTCGACCAAATTTCATTAACAAACTTAACAACCTGTATATGCGTGGATCATTCCGTAATTAAACAATAAATAAAGAATTTTCATTCTAGAATATATTATTATCCCTAGTCATCTTAAATATGTGGTATATGGCTAGACAGGATTATAATTTCATTAAATCGATTTTTGTTAACCTCGTGGATGCTTAACATTGTTCATCCAATGGAAATAGATCCCAGAATAGTTTTCCAAAAAAAATGATAAATACAATTTTTTTTTATGGTAGAATACTTAGGAAATTTCATTTAACCTTCCAATACTACTATAATAGAAAGAAACATTATACAAAGTATTCTTTATACCTTCAAGACATTGTTTATAATCTATCCGACATTACTACTAGCCATGTTCTTCCTCTCCCAAACTGAGGGAGGTATGTTTCATGCATTAGACCATAGTAAATATTATTACCTTAGAGATTACAAACATGCTTTAATCATATCGATTTATACATCAATGTTCCATAATTCAACATATAGTATAAATAAAAAAACCAATCTTAAACTTAAGGTACTAAAGGTTATCGCTAGAGTGTAAATCTAACAAGGAATATATGGTAACGATGAAATAATTATATGCCACGATGACACCTCACCTAGGAAAGAATGTTACCTATGGTAGTAAAGGTCCCTTCCCTAAATATTTAAAAAAACATTCATTAAATCGCAACGTCCATACCATGAATGGACTTGATTAACGAGAAAACACTACTTAGTTTTTATTTATGAACCCGACAAGACTGGGTAATAGTTTAGTGCATAGGTCCTAGAGAATAATAATAACTATAGAATATTTATGTACAAGTACATATTTAAAAACTACAACCCGCATTTCATATGCAAACTATTATTTACCTTATAATTAGATTTGAAACTAACCCATTTCAATTTAGTGCCGAGCACAAAATACCCGTTTAACATTTCAGAAAACCATTTGTACGTGGATGCGAAGAACATATGAAGAGATGTAAAGAGCAATAAGGTAATAAATCTGATTATTAAGATGACCAATTCAAAACACATTTCATATCCCAAAAAGGAAAATACCCCAAATTTCGTTCTAACCTTCGCAGCCACAGACTATATCCAAGTCGAATCTAATTATCGACTTTGGTTCATAAAACCAAGTCATACTAATTTTTTTCCCATGGGTAACACGTTTCTGATCACCCCAAATCCATGTGTTTCCTTCTCGTAAATACTATTACAGTTTTGATTACGTCGAATACATACTCCAGTGAAAACATGAAGAAAAACACGAAACTTAATTCCTCCTCCCCGTGTCTTTTTTTTATATTCCATAGTTTAAGCAGCAGGATAAGGTAACCTATATATTTCAATACATTCAAGCAAAATAGGACAATAACCCAATACCATTCAACCTCATAGTTATAATGCAAACACCCCTTTTGAAAGAACACAAGGAGCCTAAACAGAAAACACACAATTATTTCGAATGAAAAATGAGGGAAAGATGCGTGAAACCATGGTTTCGAATGTCTACAATTCCAAATCCAGAATACTAAGCCATATAATAAGACTTGCTACTGAGATCCATGCAGAATAGCATTTCATAAAATGAGAACATTTAATTTTAGGAGACTGTTAAAACTAGAAAATGTTAAAGTGGGAAGTGCTTAACATGCCTACAAAATGATTCCCAACTCAAAAATATGTCCACCAGGGTCATGTAACAACAACCCATGTCGAAATCTTCCTATTTTTCGCTTTATTCCAAACTCCCTTCAATGGAACATGCTGGGAGGAAGCAACATCAACCATGGGGGGTGGATCTGCACCCTACAAGTCGTATTTGCAAGAAGTTTCAAATTTTATTCAACAAAACCCAATCTACAAATCCACCACAATGCTCAAGCGACCAGTCTGGCATATGCAGCCCATCAAAAAAAGAAAAATAAGATTTTCTAATATAGAAAATTACAATGCAGGAAGCCAGCTCCCTCGTTGGCGTTTCCTACTCAACAAAATGTGAGCCAAAAATGGCATAATCAAAGCAAAAAAAGAGGTGGGTGGCCAACATCCACACGCACCGAGTTGCCGACAAAAGCATTAATAGTCAAGGAAAAAACTTCTCCCTCACGCCAAACATGTTGAATTAAAAACAATAAAGAAATGGCAGGTTTGGCGGTTGGGATTAAAGAATTCAATATTAAATTTAGTGGTCTCCTTCCTAATCCTTGACGCCACAAAGGACCATCTCCACTTTCCCACCGGCCACACACACATTCTCCTTTTTATATTATTTTGGTATTGTTTATGGATGGCACTACATTTCCCCCCTAATAAGAGCATTGTTCGCGGTGCGACACAACACCAAGGATAAGAGAGTGATAAGTGAAGAAGGAAGATAATAATTACAAGCTCTGTCTAGGGATAAGATCTCTATCATTCGAACACGACCATAGTGTAGATTAGAAAAAAAAATTAGTAGCTTATTTAAATTTTATTCTTTTGTTAAGATTGGTAGTTCTCTCTTATTTCATTATTTAATTAATCTATTTTCGTTTACATTATTCTTAACTCAAGTCATTAAGATTTCATTGTTGAAAAGTTTTAGTTTATTCATTCTTGTCAGTGCCCAACAAGAACCGCTATCAAAATACCATACCAAGGTCATATACAACACTAAAGATTCACAAGAAAATTGCACATACTATGATGATTGTACATCACTATCAGAACTCAACCAAACCATGGAAGAGAACATACATGAACCACATAACATAGTACTTGTCACACATAGATGACTAAAATAGAAATACTTAAGACATAAGTTAATTATAACAAACTGAAATTCCCACAATTTCATATATGAAGATTTCAGACATTTTAGAACAATAGCTACAGGTACATAGTGTCAACAAAGGAATCAAGGTCATATCCACAACATCACAAAACATATCCAACTCACATGAGTACACATACACCACAATACCACTCCCAAAACATCACACACAACTCATAATACCTCTCGAAGTATTAACCACACACACAAATCTCTTATTTATCCCTCAAGTATATTATGCCTCCCTCAAATCTTTTATGCCCCTGTCAAGTTTCTTATGCCTCCCTCAAGCAGTACTAAACAAATATTTTTTCCTTCTTTCTCCCCAAAGAGATCGGTTTCCCTATGGCCCTAGGCACATAGAGTCCATACACTCCCAACCCAAGTGACATAATAACTCGTGGTTCGGCAACCTGTTAGTTAGATGTAACTCCTTGAGATGTACCCCCATACAATGAATTGGGTCCATAGGTCCAACCATTCCATAGTGCATCCCATGACCCTATTCAAAACATCACAACAATAGAACTAACATAGCAATCTGATTCAAATGCCAAGTGGAAAACTACAAACCTTGGGCTAGGCTCTAAAAAAATAAAATTTAAAAGAAGGTCCAAATCCAAAAAAAGCAAATGGCCAAATATCCATAGTTAGTGTAAAAATAAATCTACATATTAGTACCACAAACAAAGAAATAAGATTTACATAGGGAAATAATTCTTCAATATACTCAATACATCATACATTACATTGGGCTAATAAATAGCCATAAAGGTAGGTAACAAAACATCCTATAAAATAGGATGTATTACAAATAATAAACCCGTAAATAGTGATACGGGTATAACCAAATAACCAAGTACATAATATTGTTATTATATTTAACAATATTACTTAATTGACTAACCACCCAAACATATAATGTAAACATTATTATTAATTTCCTAACAATCCCCCCTTAATGTTTACATGGTAAAAAACATCCACACGCTCCTCTGCAGTATGCTCACCCCTATGGCATGTCCAACCCTGTGACTCATGACCTTGATCAAAAGAAAGGCTCTCTCCTTCCATGGTTTTAAACAGGCTTACCACAAACCTTGACGTGACAGGAACCTCATCAACTGTCCACCTCGTGTGGTTTTCTGGATTCTCCCACAAACCCTTTCAAGATCCATGAACTGACTTACTCTGGTGCTATTGTTCACCACTATGCTTATACATCAGGGAATTATGTAGGAAACACAACTGGCATATCTCAAAACTGCACAATAGAAGATATACAGAAAATATTTCACATTACTTCCTATAAGAATCATAATGTTCTTAATTGTAGTCTCTGTCATTGATCACTGCCACTCGATCTCGAACAACATAGAAAATTGCCACTGCCACTGGACGCTTTCCTTGACTAAGTCGTTTTGAGTGGAGAATGGGAATGGAACATTGGTATGTATTCCCCCCCACAATATGAAATTCCAAATAAGAAATCAGAAAGGGAAAAATGTATTGTGTTGTATCATACTAACTGGATCTTGCTGTCTTGATCTTGCTGCACATGATCACCATTTCCAATGAACGTATTCACTGACCGATCATCTTCCAATGAAGTACGGAAGTCAGAGGATCTCTGCAGTCAGAGGATCTCCGTAGTTTTCTGCTCTCTTATACAATTCTTTTCCAGTATTAACAATAAATTACACCACTCAAATCAACAGGAACACTACAAACTGAAGCACACTGAGAAAATGGAAACCACACTGAAAATCATATACTCACACCATACATATGCCACCATAGCTTCTGCACGGCCCCGTCGTTGGTGACTGACGAGAGGTCACTGTTCGACCTCCTTCCTCCGATGCCTCCTTCCTCCATCAGTTTGCTACTTAGTAAATTTATCTTTGAGGCTCATATTACAATTCGCTTGGGTGTCAGTTTCAACCGATAATGCACCCCCTCACTATGAACATCACGTACAAGCGAAAATGCGTCCAAACAAAAGTGACACAATTTTTTATTTTTTATTTTAAATACATATATATATATATATATAATTTTTGAAATATTTTCCAAAAATAAAAAATTGGTCTATCAGCAAAAAGCATATAATCAATGCAAAGATCTTAAAAAAACATACATTTTCAAAAAAAACATCACCTCAATCTGAGTTACGAGGTGAAAGATATAACACTTTTAAGTTCTAAGTCCAACTTCTTTCCGGACCCTTTCCAAAAATGGCAAAAAAATTTCTTTTTCTTGTGATTTTTTTCAGTATGTCCAAAAACGGCAAAAAAAGGAAAATGCCCAAAACAGTGATAAAGCCGACCACAGTTACCAAAATGGCGACACAATACGTAGGTCGGTCGATACAATGTGCATGCAACAGGACGATGAAATACACACAAGCAACTATGCACGCAAAATGATTCAAATCACAGACATAATGCTTCAATACGCAGGATCATATTATCAAACCACTTCGAACCCACTTCCAGCAGAATAGATACACTGGATCAGGCCGCATACACACTTCTCTCGTCCACTTTTATCTATGCAGGGTGACACGTCCAGGTCTGCAATAAACTACCTAAAAACTATTACTGCAAAAAACTAATAAAATGAATCTCTCATAATACGGCTTACCATAAACAAGAAACAATCAGCCCCTCACAAACTCAAGGAGCCATCGCTCTGATACTAGATGTTGAATCTGGGTAAGATTTACACAGGGAAATAATTCTGCAATATACTCAATACATCATACATTACATTGGGCTAATAAATAGCCATAAAGGTAGGTGAAAAAACATCCTATAAACTAGGATGTATTACAAATAATAAACCCGTAAATAGTGATACAGGTATAACCAAATAACCAAGTACATAATATTGTTATTATATTTAACAATATTACTTAATTGACTAACCACCCAAACATATAATGTAAACATTATTATTAATTTCCTAACACTCGTGGTTCGTCAACCTGTTAGTTATATGTAACTCCTTGAGATGTACCCCCATACAATGAACTGGGTCCATAGGTCCAACCATTCCATAGTGCATCCCATGATCCTATTCAAAACATCACAACAATAGAACTAACATAGCAATCTGATTCAAATGCCAAGTGGAAAACTACAAACCTTGGGCTAGGCTCTAAAAAAATTAAATTTAAAAGAAGGTGCAAATCCAAAAAAAGCAAATGGCCAAATATCCATAGTTAGTGTAAAAATAAATCTACATATTAGTACCAAAAACAAAGAAAATGCTCAAAATATAAAGCCTCAAAATCAAGAAAACTATTTTTCCTTCTAGAAATAAAAGAAAAGTCAAATTTACAAATAAATAACATATATAGAAGTAGCACATTACGATAACTATATGGCCTTATACGACCACCAAGGGGGGTAACTCAATGAGTTGGTGGCACTCAAAACATCAAGCCTCATCTCGTAAAATAACATATCAATAGTAAAACTATTATCATCTCTATCTGAAGTATCCCGCCACCACTTGGACAAGGCTAAACATAGTCATAAATACACTTAGGTTACATCCATATGACAACCACATAGGGAGAGAGGAAATAAGCACAGGGCTTCATCTACATAACCAAAGGTCGGCTCGAGTTACTGGCCCATGGTACACATTTCCTCACTCCAAATATACACTTTTACGGATTTCCATCAGGGTCGGTTAGCGTAAGGATCACAACATAACACATATGCACATTAATAATCAGCGGTGGTTCATACACATTAACCATATCACCTTTGCATGGTATATAAATAGGGTAAATCACATACATACCATTCACAGTTTACAACACTTCACATTACTACATGTTGCACCCAAAGTGCAATCACTTTATGATAGGGATCATATACTCACCATATGTCCCTAAATCATGACATATACCATTACATATTACATGAATCATACTTATGATGAGCACAATAACAACCTGTATTCAATTTCAATACGACATGGTGATATACACATTTCTTCACAACATAATAAAAATGTATCACTATACAATCTAGCTCACTATAAACCAACCTTGTCATACAACATATCAGCACAACCACACATCATAATTGTAAAAGGGTCCAACACTCTGTAATCAGAAATAACATTCCTTTCATACAAACAACAAGATGATATATCACACTCAAATTATCATTAAATTCATGAAAAGGAGAAATAATCTTTCATTTCCAACACATCAAGATGCCAACAGTTACGCACTAAGTGGTATACACAACATGTGCGCTAAGTATATCACAATTATGACATAATTCACATCACGCTTAAATCACATTACCCTTCCAATATCTTCCACCACCACCATGCAACACCATCACCACTCCAATCTTCCCCAGACGTCTGAAAGTATGAACCTATTCTCTAATACCAAGTGTAACGCCCACTATTACAGACAAAAATACAACACAGAGAAACTCGGATAATTTTTTTTGAATACTTGGAGTTTACAGGACACAAAATGAGATTCAAATGGCTACCACCAACTCTCGATAGGCTTGAAACAACATTCACCAACAACGAACAAGGTAATCTACAACACCCAGCTTGAAACTCTTCACTTCCCATTTCGACAAGACATCACATACTAGTGCAACCACATAACACACTCACGGTTAGGGGCATCCCACGATGAAGTATTTTAAGGTTTCTTATTTACTAAAACATTTTTTAATTATAGAATATTCATGTAATGATTCACGCAATTCTTCTTATGAAGCTATATTTCTTTCTTCTATACTAATAGGTAATTAGCTTAAGATCAAATTTCTGGAAACAGGGTCATCTCTAAAATGTCAAAGACTTACTTAATTCATTTGATTAATAAATGAGGGTTTCAATTTATCACAACTCTATTTATCCATACTCAAGCTATTGGTTCTTGTTTCAAACATCCATTTCATAAGGAGAGGAGCGCAAGCTCCAATTGAGGTGGAGTAGTTGGTTTGAATTTTCACTTATGGACTTAACCCCTTAATGAGATAGTAGACATCGGGATATGGTGTCACATTTGATCTAGTTTTGTATGCGTGTTCTTAGATCCAAGATCAATGTATAGTGCCCCTACCAGTGGCCCATGAAGGGTTGTGAAGTGAATGTGATGTGGAAATTTCATGTGTTTATATTCGTAAACTTAAGTTCTTTTATCAAGGACAAGCATTTTATTTTATGATTTGATTGAGAAGCTCTAAGGCTCTTCTTATTATTTTTATCTTATTTCTAGATTTTACAGGATTGCAATGTAGATGCTTAGCCATTTTATTTAATTGCTGAGATTTCTTATATTTTACCTTTGATTGGTGACTCATATAACATTTGTCTCGATGGCAACTTGGCTATATGTTGTGAAGAATGTTATGTGATCCTCTTCTTATCAATTAATGAGTTAGCTCTAAATTATTGTATTGTAATCTCTCGTTTTACGGGGTTATACACTAGGTGTCTTGATTTTATTCTTAGGTGCTTCAATTCATGCCTTTGGTTTTGGAGTGATGGAACTTTGTGTTCCTAGGACCTTGGAGTAACTCTTTCGTTACTCAGCTTTCCTAGGGAGAGAGTTCTCTATGTCGTGCAATATAGTTAGTATTTTTTATGGTGGTTTTTTTTCTTTCACACCCTGATAGGAGCTTTGTTCCTCGTCACAATATTTGTGTTATCCACTATGGAATTATGGATTATATTAGGGACGGGTTAACTCTTGGATGATTATAGGTTTTAGTGGATATTTTATTGTTTGGATGTGATGGTCCACCGATGGACATACCAAGTTCTAGTGTGGTTCCCTTGTTTTACTTTAGAAAACATTGACAGTTGGATTGTACGTACCTTGCGTAAATATGGTTAGAATTAAGCCCCTTCGAGCATTTTTCTTAAATAAGTGTGTTTGTTTTGGTATCGATGTCCCATAGATAGACCTACCCTTGTCTCAATATCTTAAATTGTTGAAGTATACCACACTATAGTCTATTAATATTGAGTTGTGTTGAGGAAGATATTGATGCCTTGGTGTCCTTTTGGACTTTGTTTTAAGATATTTTGTTTTTATCAGTCTTAAGTATCCGATCCTAGTTGTGTTTATGTCTTGTTCTTTCATCCAAGGTTATAACTCTTCATCGTAGAGGCCATGTTTGAGTAAGTCAGTTGACTATCCTCCTTATATTTGATGTCCTCTTGATGAAGAAGTGTGGTCCATGGGGTAATTTCTCCTTGTTGCCTTGATTTTTTGGTTGATGGTATCTTGTAGAGGTAAATGTTTTGTTTGGAAAATATCTCTTTCTTATATAATGAAGCTATTTTGAGTTTAAACGATAAGCATTGTGTTTTCCCTCATCCTGATCTGAACTCCTTGAACTGGTAAAAAAAAAAATTACATCTCTAATGTGTGCCTTCATTGTAACTCCTATTTATACTTGTGGAGACCCACTTGGAGTGAATTGGTCATGCATGTAATTATTTGGTAAAATCTTGTTTTCTTGGTGTGTTCCATTTTGGTTAATGATCTCTTGTTCCTGTGAAATTTAAAATGTGATAGGCTTGAATCTTCCTACTTATTAATATTCAATTGGGAATGTGACAAACCCAAAAATATTAGAAATTTGATTGAGGTATTTGGACTTTCAAAACCTAATAAGTAAACCAGAACACTAAGGTAAAATGGTTCCTTACTCTAGCTTTGTAGCTCAATAGAAGAAATAAACAAAAAAAAGACAAATTATGTGAAAATTGTAAATAATCTACCCTTATCCTCCATAAAAGAAAAATAAATAGTTTTGTATCCTAATTAGAATGGCAAGGTATCATGTGAACATTAGTAATGACCTTCAATGACACAAGATGTGGGATATAATAATAAAAAGAATGCATTAATTAAGAAAACTTATAAGTAATAAGCTTAGTGAATGTAACTATAACTTGAGTCTTATAATTTAGTGTGTGGAATGAGTAATTTTATGACACTGAACACAAGTAGAATGTATAAATAGACAACATTTATTTTATAAATTTATTTTGCTCGCCCTCAAATTTATAAACAACATTATCTGAAATTTTGAACCATTTGAAAGGTTCCCTTGAGCTATTGTGAGAATGTATAATCTCATTTGCGGCCTAATATTTTGGGTCTAGATATGGTGGAGTACTTTCCATACCACCCCTTATCATATCAAACAAAAAACATAAGAAAAATGGTTATAACACAAGTATATGCTAGGTAATTTTTTACCTCTCTTTGGGTAGTATAAATTTCTAGAAGTATTCCTAAGATTTTATCACCTTGTTGGTAGTGATATGTTCTAACTATGTCTTACTCCCTTGAACATAAATGTGTGTGATTTACAATTATTGGATCCTTTCGGGTTGTCATACCCTTGTTTCCTCTTTTATCAATGAGTGTATGATTTGTGCTCTAGGAGTGAGTCTATATTTCTAGTTTTAAGAAAGGAACCCTCCTTGTGTTTGGAATAGGTCCTTGGTGACCTAGGCTTAGTGGCAAGCTTAGGAAAGATATTTTAATGATATGAAGGCATTTTGGAAATTATCCTACTTTTTTTTGGGAAAACTTTAATGTTTTACCCCTTGTCCTTTAAGGAAGAGAATGGTGCAAGTTTGTCTTCATAAGTTTCTATAAGAATTTTTTGTGTGTTGCTCTCGTAAATTTTAGTTGGACCCCTCTTATTGTCTATTTTTTCCTATCTTCCTTGAGTGTTGTATTTTGTTATGATATTAAACATTTGATATTTTTATGATTCTATTTAGCTAGGGTGGGATTTAAGATAAATAAATTTTGTTTGTTGTTTAGAGTGATTAGTGTCTCTCGTGTTGACATGTTAGTATGGGAAAATATTGATTAGCATTCAAAGTGGAAATATTATCTAAGTGTTTGGGGTTTCTAAATTAGGATTAGTGTTTTTTGTTTGATATTTGAGTGCAAATCCAAGTTATAGAAAACCTGGTGTCAAAGATTATGCTAGTATTACCATGAAGACTAAATTGATTTTTTTCAAATTATATAAAGTACTTCCAATGAATAGTTTGCATCCTTGTAAACACTTTTTCCACTTTAGTTTTTTTTTCCCTTTTAAACCTCGTATGGTGTGGTAATTAATTTTTTAGACGTATGAGTAGGTGTGTATCTTTGTGCAAAAATTGAGGGTCATGATCGGTAGTTGTTAACCTTGTCTCAATAACTGAACCTAAGTGGAAATCTTAACCTTTCTTGTTACAGTGTGTTGTATCCATGTATGGATATGTGTTCATCTTGTGTAAATGAATTTCTCCCTATTCTTATTTAACCTTGTTTGTTATTCTTTGGATTCCATTGGAAAATTCATATTTCAATGTTTTGTGTTGTAGCTTGGTTAACCACGTAGAGTTACCGTGTAGAATTAAATACTTACAACCTTGCTTAAAGGAGGTTTAGTATTCGTGCCTAACAATATCCCTTCTCCTTGTTGAATAGCATTATATTCTTGACATATTGAGTATAACCTATGTATTGGACTAACCATGTGGCCTCCTTGATTTTGTGAATTGCTAACAATACGATGGTATTAGGGATTGGTAAGACGTTCTTGATTGTATCTAGTAGTTAAGAGTTACCGTAGATATAGATAATTTCATGATTATTGTAGAATGAAAATTAGATTATTGATGATTGTGAATGATTTACTTGAGTAGAGTTGAAGTGTTAAGTGATCGCAAATAATTGATAAAAAATTTGTAAACTTGATGATAATGTTTTAGCTACGTTATATGGTGATGTTAATTGATAGATGTATGTGTGTGTTATATTTCTTGATGTATACAGAAGATTGTATGATGGATTTCTTATATGCTTTGATTTCCATGAAATATTGATATGGCCTTGAGGCTAGAAAGGTATTATTGTTTCTAATTGCAGAAAAATTATATCATATACATCGAAAGAGGATATGGGACCAATCACGGAAGGATGTCGGGTGTTTTGCAACATGGCCAAATGTGACATCTCATGTCTATTGTATATGTTGTGTTGTTGCATGCTTCGTTAGGAGATTCCCATAGAGGGGTAACCTCCTTTATGTGGCCATGGGTGTAATGTGTTTCTTTCTCTTTAATTTTGTTTTTTTAATTTGTTGTATATGCATTTAATTATTTGGGAAATATTGTTTCTTTATTAACACTTCCTAATGTATCTTAGTTACTAGTTTATCTGAAATTTAAATTAAAAAGGAAGATATGACATGTGGTAAATAAATTGGGTAGATAGTTATTGTTTTGGTGCATGATGTGAATTGAATTAAATATATTTAGGTGGTGTGTGCTCCACCATCCTTTCCCAATTCGAATTTTTCCTTATTGGCCACTTTTAGAGACTTGAAGGACAATTTATCCTTGTCCCTCACATCTTAAACTCTTCTACCAACCCTAATTATGAATTAGGGGCATATTTTGAATATTTAATTTAATTTTTGAGTGTAAAAAGGGTAAATAATTGCACTCAATTACTTACCACATTTAAGTTTATTCTTTATAAGCATGGTGTGCATGTTAGAGTGTCATGTGGGCATGTCATAACTCTTACGTGTGCATTTAATTTCTTTGGGTTTGGTGTTTGACTTGTGTGTTGGAATGGAGGGATGATGAAGTGGAATCTTTCATGGAGCCACCTCATAATTCTCACACCCTTTTTCTATTTATTGATGGAATTTGATGGATTCTGGGTTACTTGCATTATTTACTTCTCTTGCATTTTTGAAAATGGGTCTTGATTTTCATACTTGGTATTCTTTTTTGGAGTTGCATCTTGGATGGAGCTTAGGATAAGGATTCAAAGGTGGTAGATTAAAGAAATTGGAAGCTTGATGGAGAGGTATGATCTCCTCTTGCTGTCATTTTTGTATTAATCTATTTGATATAGAAATTGTTCTTGTTGCATATTACATGAGTGTTGTGATTTTGTTTGATTGTGGTTGGATAGTTTGAATTAAGTTGGGTGTGGGAGATGGATTTATGGGACAATTGGGGAGGAAAAGGGAGATGTGAGGAATGCATTGTGGAGGGAGTGTTTGAGGTCCACTTATGGGGAGTGAAAAGGATAACTTGGATATATTTTGCATACTTGCATGTGTCTAAATAGGGATTTTATTATGTTTTGAGTTGTGCACATGCTGGATTTGGGTGGAACTCGTACATCACTTAGGAGTAAAAAGTAGGCTGTGAGCATATTCCATTGCTCCTTGTTTCCTTATTGTTGTCAAGCCTTTGTGCTTGTTGGGAAATTTGTAATACTTTTTGAGTATATTGTTTGAGTGTATTTTTTGAATGTGTTATTTTGTGGAATGCATGTTGTGGAATCATTTTTTTGAAAGTTGTCAAAAGTTGCATTATACACTTCATGGTTCATTTTTTTGGACTTGCGGGCGAATAAGGATGATGGCTTATCCCTCATTTTGGATTAAAGGTTTGGTGGAGAAAATCGCATACTCCCATTTATTTGTTTGGTGATTCAAATTTGGAGAGATGAAAGAGTGCAGATTTCAAGCTATGAAGTTGAGATATGATATTTGTATGAAAACTTGTGCATTTGAGCTTACAGAAGAGTCATATTCTTGTAAACTTTATTATGTTATTTTATAGATTGAGTTGAAGGTTTGTAGATATTTGTATTTTAAAATGAGCTCTTGTAAATTTATTTATAAAACTATGTTTTGTAATGGTTGAGTTAAGAAAGTTACAACTTGTGTTTCAATGTAATGGAATTGTCTCTCTCAAACCTGAAATTTAAACAAAAGTTACATTGTGGCTTCATTTTGAACATGGTTGTCTTGCATTGGCACTACATGGAAGTGTACTCTTGCTTTTACATTGTAAATGTGTTGGCTTTCCATGTAAAAGAACGAAGGTCATTATTAAGATCATACTTGTTTTCCTCTTTCCATTAAGAAATTTTTAGTATTTTGGTTATGAATATCAAACCTTGCTAATTAAACCACGAAGGCATATATATATGCTTTTGTGGTTTAATTAGCAAGGTTTGATATTCATAACCAAAATAAAAAAAATCTAAAGGAAAAAAACATCAGAAACACATGCCACGACTTTGAAAGGGTTATTCATTAGAAAATAAACTATTTTTTAAAAAAATGTGTATTTGGGCATGTATTTGAATTAAATAAACAAAAAGTGTGATGGGGTGGGAGGAAGCACCCCACCCTAAATATTTCTTAAAAAGAAACTAAAAAAAAGAATATTTTAAATAATTCTAATTCAAAGTTTACTCCGCTTTGTAAAGACTTTAAAAAAGGGAATATAAAATATTATTTAATAAAAAAACCTGAACCAATAAATTTTTTACTCAATCGGCATGCACAATTAATGAGAATAAGATATATATAAAACCAGAAAAGAAAAAAGAAAATTTCCTTCGCTGGCCGCGTATTGTTTTGAGCCAATGTTTTATTATTAAAAAATAAAACCCAAATCCATTACGTGCGATTTTTCTTATAATAAAAAAGAAAGAGAGTTTATTTCTTGTCTTATAATACACACACAAACACACACAAGCATACACTAAACCATGTATATCCTAGATTTTAAAAAATGAATTTCAAATAAAAGAAAAATAAAACATGTGTATATATATATATATTATATATATAATGTATATATTTTGATTTGTGAGTATATTGGTTAAGTGCCAAAAAAAAGAGGAATATTTATTTAATATATACCCAAAGTTGGGAGTATACGCAAGCCTTTAAAAAAAAGAGCAATGAACCTCCATGGGAGATTTTATGGCTTCCTTTGTTATCTTTCTCCAAACCTGTAAAGACAAAATGAAATAGGGTTAGAGAGACATGAGAAGAAGAAGACCTCATAATGATTTTAAGGCTTCATTAATCCAATGACCCAAAAGGACTTAATCTAATGGATGGGATTTCACCCTACAAATTTATGTGATGTGGATTTTTGTGTGAATGAAATTAATTTAATAATGGTATGGATAATTGGTTGAATGTGGCCACTTAGTGACTAGGACAAGATATTAAACTTTTGTGGTACGAAATAATTTAAACATTGTACTTAGTATTATAATACTAAACTAAAGGAGGTTTATAAATAAATATTAGTAAGGTGTAGTTACATAAATTAATGGATCATGACTATTAAATAATTGAAATATACCTTAATAAAGTAAATGAGCTTAATGGGAGAATTTAAAACCGTAAGATATTTTAGAGAAATAAGTCCATCTCACCTATAAGTCAAAACACTCAACCTTTTTGTCATGGACTTGCCCATTGTGACCTCGAAGATCTTTCCTGAAGCACATGCTACCTCATACCATATAAAAATTACCTACTCTTCACCCTTTGAACCATGCCCCCTCTCATTTCCTACTACCTAAAGGGAATTCTTAGAACTTAGACATTTGGTGATCATGTGACTACTTTTCACTGTAGAACAGTCCATCCTGCAATCTCTTTAGGGTCTTATGTTCATCACCTCCACCAAGTTATGATCCACTCGGTATGATCCTACCCCATCAGGTGGTTTTATTACCCCCTTTTATCTTTTAACCATCTTTGTTTATGTTTTGATTACCTTATACAGGACCTGGTCCTTGACGCTTAATTTTGGGGTAATCTCCTTCTTTCACCACAATTGCCTCCACTTACATCATTTTACCTATAATATACCCACACCTAGCAGATTTAAACCCACAACATGCCCAAAAACATACCAACTCATTTTCACACCTCCTCATTTTCTTCCCTAGCTTATGGGAGAACTACATCGGCTTGAGGTCCCTTTTCGCTGGGACTATGTAGGCAGCACTCCAAGGGCATGGGGCCCTTGGAGGTTAGCTCAGCCATCCTCTACCCTAAACAATTCATCTTCCATGTTCCCCACCATTACATCACACCTTACTCAGTTTTCCTTTTATACACAAAATTGGAAATTAAGCCACATACATAACAAGT
The DNA here is from genome assembly GCA_019776745.2 of Taxus chinensis. Taxonomy (NCBI): domain Eukaryota; kingdom Viridiplantae; phylum Streptophyta; class Pinopsida; order Cupressales; family Taxaceae; genus Taxus; species Taxus chinensis. Next base: position 188,307,508 of record CM034151.1, read on the forward strand.
TGCTTCATATTTTATACATTTATTACACTTACAATTTCTCTATCATCACTATGCATAGATTATACCACATCTCACATATGACTCATAGTATCAATCATTGTAAAAATAATAATGAATCAAAACTTCACCTACTTTCAACACAACCATGCCTAACAAACCTAACTCACTCATGCCTAAACCAACCTGACTCAACCATGCCTAACAAACCTGACTCAATCCATGCGTAGCCAAACCTAACTCAATCTATGCCTAGCCAACCTGACTTGATCCATGCCTGAACTTACCTGACTCCATCATGCCTAACTCACCTAATTTCCATCCATATCAAAACAACAAACCCATATCTCATGTAACACAAGCCATACATCCAATATCTCATAAAAACATCACAAAACACCATGTATCTCATGATATAAATCAATAAATGTGTATCTCAATATACATGCCTATCTCATCATGTCCATCATCTCAAAATGTCAGCACGCAGGCTGATATACAATACAAAATGTCATCGGCATGCAAGCTGGTATCATATATACAAAAAAAAAGAATCAATACAAAATCTCTTTAGCATGCAGGCCGATATATGCTAAAAATATACAAATCACTTGTACATCCTCACTATCTTCGGCACGTAGGCCGATATATGTACAAAAAAACTAGTATACATATAAAACCAGGTGACCACATATCAAGCATCTTGCAGGATGTCCTCCATCTCTGTGTCACCTGTACCCTCGACCTCCTATGTCCCTGCTGGCACCTCACCTAGAGCTAGTCACCGCGCACTGGTGGCCTCTCCCTGATCGGGCATTGGAGCTCGTTGACCTCCTATCCTCTCCACACAATCAGTGTGGGATCTTGTCCTCTCATTAAATGCCTGTTGTGCCTTGTACTTGGTATAGGATATGCAATATATCCCATCCACCATAAGCTGGTCTTGATAGTATCTCACCTCACCTAGGGCATCCCGTAACCTGGATACATGCACAGTCTGTGGTTGTCCCATAGGTCTCGACTCCTATACCTATCTTGTGCCTACCTGTGAACTGGGACCTACTCTCGGTGCCTATGGTGGTTCCCCCTACCCCTATGCCTATGTCTAGGCATGTAAGGCCCCAATCTATGCTTGGGATATGGCCAAGTAGCCCTGTAAACCTATCACCTAAGCTTGTAAGGCTACCACCTTACCATCCCCCCTGACCATCTCCATCTCCTCCATCTCTTCCATCCACCTTCTGGGCCTACAGACTAGCCACATGTATGTGTAGCTCTACTAACTCTTCCTCTGAACCCTCAAGTTGTGTCTAAAATATACCCATCTTGGTAATCAGCATAGCTACCTGCCCCTATAGGGCATCTCTCTGCACTATAATGGTTGCTAGGTCTGATTGCGTCAGTCTGGGTGGTATGGCTCATAACTAAGCTGCCCACCACTGCCTATACCTTTCTGTACATCTGAAATCATCTATCTACTGATCCACTGGCTGCTCCTCCTATGTGGGCATTGTAGGCTATGGTAGAGGTAGGGGCCTCTCTACGTCATCTATCTGATACTATAGGAAGGGTGCAGGAATGTCATGTAAGTGCTCGAACTATCGTCAAACTCTGTCTACCGAGATCATCTCATCCTTCCCGACATGGTGACCCTGTATCCACCTCTCTAGTTGGAGCTCAGCTAGCTTCTCATGCATATTCCTATATGAGGTAAATCCCACATATGGCCTCCATATAATGTCCACTCCAGACAATCCCTCCAGTAACTACCGAAAATGGGCCACATCATGTGTCGGCCTATCTGATCTCCGCTCTCCTATCACCGGCACCCAACTCTTGTATCCCACCTACACAAATCTAGCTAGGAATGCATCTGCTCAGAGAATCCCTATTGGTCACACACACACTATGTGCTCGTATGCCCAATAGTGTAGTATAAATGTACAGGACAGGCTAAACCTCCACAACCGCACATATGCCCACAGCTCTGTATAGCTACACTAAGAATGTTGGTGCCCAAGAAAATCATGTCTCATGCACCATCATATCATGGATTACTCCCATCAGTGACCGGGGAAAGCATCCACCCTTTGCATCTAACAGTGCATAGTAGCACACTTCCTCCATCAACAAAACCACTAGCCTCGTCTCATCCGGATGGGCTAGGTACATCTCTCCATAGCTCAAACTGGCGCTATGAAATCTCAAATCAGCCGCTCCCTCACTAAAAATAGTCCCAATCAACTCCTATGAAGCCTTGAAGGAGATAGAGTACACCTGGGCACCCAATATGGGTAACCGTAAAATCTGAAACACGTCCTCTAAGGTGATAATCATCTCACCTGTCGGTAGGTGGAACGTGTTGGTCATGGGATCCCATCAATCGATGAGCACAACCATCAAGTTGGGCTACCAAAAAACATGTTTGTAGTGACGAACCCTACTCAAGCCCACTGCCTTCACATGCTGAAGCTCCAACGAGGTTGCTGCACCATGTACTGTCACTAGTAGCAGCAGAACCTTGTCTCGCATATGTAACTGCGCTCTCCCCTGCATCCAATACAAACACAACACTAATTTACCTTTACCATGACCATCTTCACCAATTATCATTACCATCCACCCTATTATCACCTTTCCCATGTCAACTACCTAGCCCACATCATTTTTTGCACCTTTGTGCCTAAAAGCCTGACTGGTACCGGTTCATCCTAACTGACTCCGGTCACCCTTAAACTGGAATTGATCACCTGCTTAGTGACCGATACCAGTTCACCCTTACTGACCATGGTTACCCCTTAATCAGCATCGGTCACCTGTTTGGTGACTTATACTGGTTCCACCCAACCAATGTTGGCCACACTTGACCGATGCTGGTCACTGTCGCAGAAAAACTCGCGACTTCCCAAAACCCCCCTTTCCTAAAAACCTCCCCTTCCCCTTTTACCCCACCTAAAATAACCTAGACTACCCCTAGACCTCTACCCACCCCACCTATACCATTTACTACCCTCCCCCTTCCTCTTTTTTGCTGCTATTCACCCCATACCCAAATTTAATTTTTACCTACCCACAAATACCAAAAACAAACAACAACCTACAAATAACAATACTCTACTCCTCTAATCTATAAAATCAACAATGTACTATAGGGCACTTACCTCATTGCATTGCCACCATCTCGGTGGCATGTCTGGACTCTGTACCAGTGGCCCACCCGATCCCTCTCCGGCCTCTGCCATCACCGAATAGCTACCCACAACCCCCGATCAATCAAGTCTCTCGCCTTGATCTCATGGACCCATCGTTCACCAACCAAACCCTCATCTAATCACACTACCAACTCACTGTCTCATTTCCTTCAGACACTTTTCTCTCTTTTCTCCCTGTTTTTTCATTTTCTTACTTCACAAATAACAAATGAATACCAACAAACGTGGATTTTTTGTTTTTATAACCAACCCGACCTAACCGACATTTGTTACCCTTGACCGACATCAGTCGTGTGCCCTACCTAACCATTTTAAGTTGCCCTATACCAATTTCAGTTATCCACGATCGACATCAGTCACCCTCACCTGCACATTGCCTTCCCTTTTTCCCTTTTACCCCACCCTTCACCCTGATCATTTACCCAACCCCACCTTTACCCAACCCATTTACCTTACCTTTCTTGACCTCCTCATTTCCTCCCTCCCTTTTTCCTCCTTTGGGGATGCATTATTGTACCCCTACCTTGGCCCTACCCATTGTGTGTCCTAGCTATTTTGACCTAGACCATCACTAGTGGCCTTTGACCTCATGTGTTTGGTATACCTTGCGGCACTATTACATGTGTTGATGACCTAATGACGTTACCTAGCCTATTGTCATGACCGTTTATCCTGACCCAACCCTTGGTGTACCAGAACATACCTAAACGTTCCTACACCTAACCTATGTCGTGTTTCTTGACCATATCATATACCTTGGATACCAGAATCACTTCAACCTTGTTTGGATAGACCTATCAACCTTAGATGATGTAGAGTTTTCCTGCTCTTCAACCCGGTAACGTGCTGTAGTTTATAAATGTGCGTACGTTTGAATTTTGCCACCTTTGACCCAGACCCTTACCTGGAATGGCTCGAGTAGACCTTTTACTCTTTTTCCCTATGATCACTTGCCTTTTCCTCACATTTACCTCTTTATCAAACGACTCACCGATTCTGCCTACTACCTCATCAGTTCCTTGTTTGAGGGGGATCACCTTCACCCAAACATGGGGCAACCACATCTTACTTTTGCTAGCGTCGCTTACCAATACAAGCTACTCAACAAAAAGGGGCAAAATGTACACACTAAAATTAGGTCACACTCTCCTTTGGTCCCTTGACGAATAAACTCCCTTCATCACATTCACCTAGCCATGGCCCCTTTCACCCTACTAATATTAATTTAATTAAATTAATGCATTATCCAGACTATATTTATTATTTAAATATCTTATTTTAAATAATATCCACACATATAGTTCACTTAGACACCTCACCAAGCCAACTTAACCTAAGACCTATTCTTAGTAAGTTGCTATAACTAACTAAGACTTACCCAAACCCTAAAAATCAATGCCTACATTCCCTCTAACCACATTCTTGCATGCTCACAAGAAGCTCCCAGTATAATCTGTGGGTTAACAACATGAGATCTGAGGAAATCAAGAGGATCTCCCTAGTTTAGTAAACCTAGGAAATCCCACCTTGACCAACACCAGCTACCCCTAACCGTCGCCAGTTAAGCCTGAACTGCCATCGGTTACCCTTTTAACCCAAAAACAACCTTATTCTCAATGTTGGAAGTTGGAAGTTGGAAGTTGGAAGCAAGAATCAGAAGGTTGGCGAGAATTAACACATCTCAGAGAGATAACACATCTTTAAAGAGTGAATTCTAGTGAGAATCTGCATGCAAGGAAGGAGATCAAACATCTTTTCCTACACAGCCATCCCAACCATGATCTGATCTAACCAAACAAAGAGAAATGTACATGCAGTCGATGTAGAATCTTTTCTTTAGTTGATGATCACTTGCAACCTTCAAACCTCTCATCAACACCTTCATCCCTCACTCACAGGCATTCAAGACCGGAATCCAAGTAAGTATAACATCATACTTTTCTGGTTTATTTCATTTTACCATCGTTTTATCATCTATTGTTTACCTAACCACCTATTGACCTTCTCCAACATTTCCACCTCCATATACCCATTAAAAACCTTGCTAAATCCTACCCCAATCACCCAATAACTCATCCTAACCAACCAAAGTCCTTTGTGCAATCACAAAGGAGACCCAAAGCTTGTTTTGTGGCATTTCCAAATTTCCACAGTAACCGGCATCAGTTACACCTGACTGCCGTGAGTTACCCCTAACCAACATCGGTCTCTGTATTTTCCCATACAGTCTAGAACAGAGACCTACCCACCAAATTCCATTTCACCCTCATCCACCTGTGATCTTCCCGAGACCTCTATAAAACCTTTAGAACCCAGAACCAATCATTTGACCTTTGGATTCTATTCTAGCTTAGCCTGTTAGATTAGATCTATCTCTTAGTGTTTTAAGTGAGATACCTAAATAATTTCAAATTACAATAGGATTTACTTTGTTTACAACATTAAATTCTTTAAAACAGTGGACTGACAGCCATCTAGGAAGTATCACACTTCCCAGATCTAGCATACGTTAGGAAGTTCATTACCCATATTGTTTAACTCCTTATGGGGGTCTTGCTTTACATTACAGGTAGTTCCTCCTAGTCAAAAGGAAGCTCTCACAATCAGCTGTGGAATTGGAAGTCATACGCGTGCAACAACCCATCAACCACTATTTGAAAAGGTATTCCTCCTACCCCTGTTACCCTATTTGTTTCGTCAACACTTTAAAGAAATGATCTAAGAAATAGGTGAAACGGTCATAACACGTTGGTCCTACCTCCATGGGAACCACTATAGTTCCTGCTGAATCTATTTCTTCATTGTCATATGTTGTGATTGTGATACTCTTAGCACCCAGCTCTGTTTTTGAACAGACTAACTGCTTGACCAGCTTCAAAGTGCAAATATTTAGACTAGATCCCCCATCTAGAAGTACTCTTTTGATTTTGTGACGAGTAACCACCACTTTGAGATACAAGTGTAAGTTATGCTCTGGGTTGTTATGCGGGATTTTAGTATGATCAAAAGTAATTTGATCCTTGGTGTCTAGGTGTGTAATCATGGCTTGAAGGTTCGTGGGGTCTACCTCTGTGGAAACCCCTGAATTTTGCAAAGTTTTATACAGTATGTTCTTGTGGGCATTAGAGATCTTGAGGAGATCGAGAATAGATATCCTAGCAGGTGCTTTCTCTAACTGCTCTATTAAATTATACTAACCTTCCTTAGGGATAGGCACAGGATCTTGTATGACTAAGCGGGCACGTCTCATCCCGATTGCGTAACTCTTTTCTAAAATCTGAATGGTGTTGATATGTTCATTAGATGAGCTAATACATCTAATGAGGGAATCATAAGGACTATCATTTTTAGGGTACACATAGGCATCAATCCTATAGTTGTTGGAGGTTTTCCCTTTATTTGGTTTTCTTTTCTTTTTATCTGCATGGTTAGGAAAAGGTTCCTTGTAAATACCCATTTTTTCATTTGAACTTTTACCAGACTCAGGGGGAGAATCCATAAAAATCTTCCCTTCCTTGATGAGGTCTTGGATATAATGGAACAATCTCAAACATCTATCTGTTTTGTGTACTTTAACACGGTAGAAGTCACAGTATTCATGATCTTTGAACCAAACTAGTTTTGGAGCATCTTCCAGATATGGTACTATTGTAGTTGGATATTCTACCATTTTCGCGTCATCTAATTGTTTTAGGATGGTAGATAAGGATTATGTTAAGGATGTAAACGTACATTTGGTAGGTGCTCTGGGACGAGGTCCTTACAAAAGCTTTAAAAGTGGGCCTATCTATATGGCTTGGACTCTCGTAGAGTCCATAATGCCATCACCAACAACATGTTTATTTTTATTGAAGAATTTAGGTTTTTCTGTGGATTTGGCTTCATGTTTGTTTTTAGTGATAGGTTTAAGCGTTCCCTTGGCAATGAGGTATTTCTCAATTTGACCGCCTTTCTCTATGACTTCTTTGAAGTTTGAGCCATAATGCATTTGTAAATGAAAGGCTATTTCTGGGTTTAAGTTAGGAACAAATATGCTCACTAACTATTTTTCTGGTAAGGCACAAGGAAAGCGACTATCTAGCCCATGCCATCATTGTAAAAATCCTACAAATGTCTCATTGGGTTATTGTTTTGTGTTAGATAGATCATTCTTTATTATGTCACTTTCCATATTATAGGAGTAATGCCTTGTAATTTTCTCTGCTAGCATGGGCCACATTGTAATGGAGCCCTTGGGTATGCTATAGAACCATTCCAATCCTGCGGCTCCTAGACTGTGAGGAAAAAGTTGTATTAATAAATTATCGCTATACATGACCTCTTCGTAAGCCATGTAAAAGTCTTTTATATGATCACGAGGATCACTTTTGCACTTATATTTATCAAACTTGGGAATGGTAAATTTTTTTGGGAAAGGTTGTTGTAACATGTCCTTATCAAAGGGGTAAGGACATAATTCTTCATATGAATACTTTCTATTTTGGCCTAAATTTCCCTATTGTAATGTAGTAAGCATATCTTTCATAGATTTAAATTCCTCCTGAATGAGTTGCTCTTTAGTAGGCGACATTGGCATTTGTTCCTGAGTTTCCTTAAAGGTATAGTCTGTATGTGGGTTGAATTGAAACTCATTAATTTTGTTTTTGTCTTTGTATATGTTTCTTCTTGAAGAGCCTAGGTTTGCTAGTTTCTGACTCAAATTCAAGATCTGTTTTTGGAGGATCTCCTCCTGAACCAAGGGGTCCTCTTCTTCATCAATTTTCAGAGGAGGGGAAGTTTTTCGCTCAATTTTCACTTTATGTGAAGCTTTATAGTGAGGTTTTCGTGATGGTTCACCTTCGACAGCGGCTTTATGTTGCCTAGAAGTGGAAGTGTATCCCACATCGAAATGGTTATCTGTGTCTAAGACGAGTATTCGCTCTCCTAGGTTAGGGTTAATGACCTTTTTTTCTTCTTCACGCTCGTGTAAAATTTTAGCTCCTAATGCTAAGACTCTTGCGAGTAATTATCTTTATTATAATATAGGATTTTGTCAAATCTATTTAGGTCTAACCTTTGTTGTTCTCTGGAAGAGTCTAACTCTTCTCCACTATGATCAATTAACATCTTCGTATCCTTGACTTGAGAAAAGAACGATACTAAATTGTGACCACTAAATGGGAAGGTATCGAAAGGGTTTTCTCCTATATCATGCTCATTTGATTTGGCTGCCATTTTTATGATTTAAGGCATTACTAATAGATGTTTGGTATATAGCTAGTGTGACCCCTAAGTGTATGGTTTCTACAAGCTGGTCAAGGCGATGTTTGAACTGTACCACAACGTATCCTAGATGTAGTGTTATGTAGCTATTTTTATCAAGGAACAATCATATGCACACCTAAATGTTATGATCATTTAGTTTGTTGTTTCGAAGCCTATTCCCTAAAAATAGATAATGAAAATGATGTATCAATACGTAGGTCCAGTTAGAACCTTAACAAGGCCCAAGTACTGGCATGATGCCATCACAGTCCCTTGACAAAGTATATGTAAAACTTAATTTGAATGCCGATGAAAGCCAAACCTTTTGAAAAATGGAATTCACAAATACATATAGCATAACAACATCACCGTAATACATTAACTGAGAAAGCATGGTGTTAGTACCATGACAACTTTATTATGATATATATAAGGCGTTATCGACACTTTTCAAGAAGACCCAGATGACATCGAAACCGAAACCAAATGATGAGTATAGAAAGGAGTTTCAAATTGTGTGAGTAGCGTAACCATGCAATAAAGGGAATTATACCATTTTCTCACAAAATGAGAACACGATGTAAGTACCAAGATTGTGTGTCTAAGATGGATAAAAACTATAAACTCAAGAAGAGACAAAAGATGAACCGTACCCACATTGGTGAAGATGATCCTAAAGTCAAGATGGAAGGACTTTTATCAAATATACGAAAAGCATACCTGCACACTTTAGATGTTTAATAACCCAGCCGCAAACATGGATGGGCGTAAAAGGACAAAAAAGTGGCAAGCACTATCTCTGATAAAAACGTGTGAGGTATGATCCTTTCTCACCCTGAACAATGGGTAGTTAGAACACAAGGGTATTGATTAAAAGATAGAAACAAACTAAGCATCACTTGGGAAGAGATTTTCCTCGTTTGAAGACAAGAATAAAACTAAGTGAAAGTGGGATGTAGTTTAGTCTCGTGATGAAAAGATACTTAGATCAAACTCACAAGGGTTCCTTTCCTTGTTTGAAAAACAAGGTTCAGATTCCAGATGAGTTGTCACTTCGTGATGGCTTAATGGAACAAAGGACTAGAAAAGTTGGCTCTAAGAGAAAATGGTCTCCTTAATAAGTTATCTTACCTAGGTGTTACAAAGTATTCTTAAGTGAGCGCAATTTACCCAAACAGTCCCTTGCCTATCTTGGGAGTATCTCGGCATTACTTTAGCCCCTTTGAGCATAAAGGGCAACTAGTGCATCCACGTGTACTCTCCCTGGGGTCACCATACAGACAACCAGTAACTCTATCTCATAAGGCGTACTAGTCAAGTGGGTAAGCGAAGTGCTTCCTATTTCATCCACAAGGTTACTCAGCGGTGGATTACTTTAGGGTTCATTGAACCACCCCCATTATTATAGCTTAAGGCGTTATTCTGAAGGGGTTATGTTCCAGTTGAGCAGATAGGGACGTACCCTTTTCTAAAACCTGTAATATAATGTTTTAAATATGGTGTTTTTTTATCTTGCTTATCTTAATGTGGTTTTAAGTGGCACACCATTTGACAACCTGTACGAACACGTGTATTAGCAATTTTTGTTTTTTGTTTTTTGACACCCTTCTTTGACAAGCGTTAGGTCCTATAGAAAACATTTTTTAGTAATTTTCTAGTTCGTAGGTTGATGTCAAGAAAGATAATTTTACACTTTTCTTTCGATTCCTAAGATCTCCAAAAAGGCGTGAAGGAATAACATAAGCAATGTGAAAAATCCTGCTGAAAAAACATGAAATTTTTACTTCATCCTTTATAAAATAAGTGTTTTTAAACAATCAATATGAGTTTTGTATAATTTTTTTTGGATCTCCAAGATTGCCTTTGAAGACGCAAGGAGAGAGCATACACACTTCTACAAAGTTAATTTTAAGCCAAGAACAAAACACTTTAACTATGCAAACTGAAATGTTAAGAAAAAACACTATTTTTTGAATTGTTAGTCCTAAAAACCTGTAGTAATGGATCAAAAGAAAATTATTTTGCAAACTCTAAAAATTTCCAATTTTACTACAGACACTTGTGTGCCTATATCGACACCAATGCTTCCCAATGGACGGATACGTGCCCTACTCGACGACTACACTTGCAATTAAAAATTAATGAAATCTAATGCAGTAAAACACAGATGCTTGTAATATTACAGAGACGCGTGCATATTTACATGGACGCTTAGGTTTTGACGTATACGCACCCAAGCTTGAAATAGCAAATTGTCAAATTTTTTACACATTGAGACCATTTGGAAGTGCGCGGCCAGAGAGGTGGATACATGTCCTTGTAGAGATAAAATTTACAAATTATGAAGTACTCTAGATAGGTACGTGTCTGATCTGATGGGTACGTTGGGGTTTCAACATGTACGCACCCCTTGTTTTACACCTACGTGCACCCTGTGAAAAACCTATGAAAAACACAGATTTCCAAATTTTTAAGAGAAAACATGTTAGTTTTTAGTCAAAGTGTCCTATTTCTATATCAAACCCACAAAATACATGCAAATGAAGGCCATCTATCTAGCGTTAGAAAAAAAAACAAGAGGAAATAACAAGTGATTTGACCCAAAAACTTGAAAATGAACTTTTAAAAACCTAAAATATCTCCATTAATGGAGGATGGACATAAGTGTCCCAATGGGTGTGCCAAATGGGTGTCAATGAACAAGTTATAAACTCCATTGATTTGGGGTAAGAAGATCTAAAGAAATCCCAAAGGATTTTAAAACAATCTGACAATGGACCATGTGATAAGAAATGAGCAAGGTTTTCTCTTGACATACATTAGTGAAGAGTGAACTGAACCCAAACTAACAAATGAAAATAACCTATATTCTTTAAATCTGGTGAAAATAATGAAGCTAATAGATCTAAGACTTCAATTATGTGCTTAAGAGAAAAGGGATCTCTCGATTAATGGCTTCAAGGCCAATGGATCTCCCTTTTACTCTATATTAGTGCCTATGAAATACAAAAGCACATGTATTAGCTCAAATAGAAGGAAAAATGAAAATACAATAATCTATGCTAAGAAGAAGAGATAATTATTAGGGAAAAGAGGAAGGGGGTCTAGCCCTGTTATAGTTTTTGGTTTGGGGAAAAATGGGAGATTGGGTGCAAGTGGGACAAATGCTAAGTCCAAAAAGCACTAGCAAGTCAACAGTGTGGATTTGACTATTGTTTAGGGGGAATTAACTAAGTTAGACTAAATTATTCTCTCTTAGAGATAATTAGGTTCTGGAAGGGTTTATGAAGGCTTAAATTCCAAATCCACGAAGTGGATTGATATTCAAGGAGATTATAGAAAAAGCAAGACTAATAGAAGGGAATAAGAAGCTAATGTAGTAGAACGAGGGCTATTAACACACGGTTAAGTGGTTTATAAGAGGAAAATGACCCAAAAAGATGTCATGAGAAGGAGTTAGATAGGTTTAACTGGCGGTTTATGTGCCGTAATTTGCAAAGGGAAAAATAGTTAGTGCACTATAGAAATAATAGTGTATTGATCAAACTATAGGTGTATAAATAAACCATGCCAAACAATATATCACATCAATATCCAAAATGTCTCAATAATCATCATGCTCATAAAATGAATCAGGTCAACAATAATCCATGATCTAACATCTAACATAATATTATAGAAAGTCCATAATCATTCGAATATATAATCAACAGATCATGATCAGGTATCAAAAAGGTGGCAAAGGGAGTTGGCACTACACTTCCTTTACATCAAATAAATCCTCCAAGTCGACAAATAATTGTCTCCTTATTGTCATGTTGCATGTGCTCACCTCTCCATGGTGACCCCCTGATCTACAAATTCCTTACAATGGTTCCCTTCATCTTCCAACATGAAGTTTGAAAGCTCAAACTCCTCTTCAACATTACATATAAAATGGGATGAAGTGGGAGGAAGAAATGAAGGCTCTTATGTAGCCTGCTCCACACTTAGAGCCTCTAAAATTTTGGTCCTCCTGCCCTCTACTCAAACTTGCATTAGCCTCAGCCACATTGGTTCTTCAACCCATTAACCTCCTCTGTTGGCTTAACCAATAAGGGAAACTTTATAAACCCAAATATCATCCCACTCTTCATATTGTGTTTCCATTTCTTCTACAGAAAGAGAAGATGGGGGAAAGAAAGAGTAAAGGAAATGAATAAAAGTAGCACAGAAGGAATAGAATAAGGAAGGATACGGCATAATACGAGAAGAAGCAAGAAGCAACAAGAGAGAGACACACCACCAAAATACCAACGATGTGAAACAAAGTCATTCAGTTTCCCTTTCTGTTAATTCTCCTTGACTGGATTCTTGAGTCTCTTCCCACATGCCTTGGGAAAGCTGAAGAGTAGTATGTTGGGTTCAACCAGCTTTGGCATTGTTTTGGTGGGAAGGGAGGTGGAGCTTCTTGTTTGTTTGGAGGGGATACTATTTGGAAGGGAAAAGGGCAAGAGTTAACTAGGTTTGGGATGGAGATCCTAGGAGATTGGAGAAAAGAATTAACACTTGGGGTAGAAATTGAGGTGCTGACCTCTTGATCATGTGAAAGATAAAGTTTTGAGAAAGAAAAATGAAGAGTTATGAGGTGTTGATTTACCATTGAACCTTGGTTTCTATGTCTAGCTAAAGGCCTCAATCTTCTCAATCCCTATGGCAAGTTGAGGTAGCCATGCGACCAGGAAGTCAATCTCTCCCGGGGTTGTAATTTCTTGGGGAAAGGGCCCTCCCCATGAAAGGTGTCCTGAAACCAATCCTGAATGCCTTCATCTATATGTACCCCTGGATGACACCATCTACCTCCATTCTTTGAATCTTTCTCCAACAAACCGGCATTCTCCACATATTGTCACCATTATTGTGTTCCCCTTGTTTTTGATAACTCCATGGCCAAACTAACTTTGACCCTACTCATATGCTAAGCATAATGTCATGATCTGCATTTATAATGTTTATCTGGAGGAGTCGGGAATGCATTGAGGTGAATTGCATTAATTTTTGTATATGTGAGTTTCCATGACGGGAATGAATCTGATTGCACAACGTCATTAAATGGAAGCAAAACGAGAAAAGTATGGAAAGAAGAGTGAATGAAGATGGGTGGAAATGGATTAAAAGGTCTGTAACTTCGAGATGGGGGTTTTTGACTAGATGGAGTCACCAATGTGCTTGCAAGACCTCAAAGGCTGAACTTAATAGGAACACACACCCACATAAGATAAGTGGTAGGGTGCTTCAGACCATTCTGACCGGCGTGCCAAACATATTATGTGGTCGCATGGTGGGCTTTATGATTGCTGTTTGTAATGATAAACCCTGAAAGATGAAAAATCACATCAGAGTCCAACTGGAATGCCAAAACTATTAGTAAAAAATCGTAACCCCCCGAATGGCCCGGGTTGAAGTGGGCATTCTGGTGGATTACACAACATGGACCATCTCTTAAGAAGTTGGGCTCTTATCTACTGCACAGATAACTCCAGTACAGGAAGACCTATCAAACCTAATCCAACATTCCAAGTGGACAGGGAGAGTATAGAAGAGGGTGAAATATCCTACACTAAGTGTTGATACACCATAAAAGGAATGGTTTGGATCCCAGGATTCCATTTCCTGGTGGAAAGGTGAGTAGAGGAGTGCTGGCAAATGCACCACAACCAAAGATATATTTCACCAAATACACTTCAAACCCATTAGACCCCTCCTAGAACCTGGCAAAAACATCAAGTATTCACAGTATAGCATGCAATGATGAAGGTAAGAAAGATGACAAAATAACCCAATGATGGATAGAAGCAGCATGAAAAAATTTACTTTCTCCAAAATGTACACGGTCCATCATATGGGAAGAGGCAAGAAAATTCCCAGTACAGATCCACAGATGAGGCTTATTCTCCAATTCTACCCTAAGGAGAAAGAGAGAGGGGGTAGATGAGAAACAATGACCAACCATTTGAAGATGCCCCCTTCATTACAATATATTGGAAAAACGAGAGAGAGGAGGGAAGAATTCAAATCCTTCTTTGAAATCTCAAGCACCATCAATCAATCCCCCCTTTCAAATGCACCTACAATATGTCAATTCTAATTTTGTATGTTTTCTTGGCGTGCTAAGGAAGAAGAACGACGGATCAAATAAAACCCAATCTGCTAGTTAAAGAAATTAGATTATGTATTAATGGACTGGTAGAAATTTTCCCATTTTACACACACTAAATCCTATTAAGAATGATATTTTATGTTTCCATGCTAAAAGGGTGTCGAGACTTTCCAAAAAGTCTCTCCCGCCCAAATATGATTCTAGTCAAAAGATATGGACTCATATGAAGATTTAGGTTCAGGCTCGCCATGTTTAAAGAGCCGGTCTGTACAAGGTGCCACGTGGTAGTATCACGCATCTTGAGATTTATCTCCTTCCTTATGCCTCTTGAATCAATTGGGATACATGTGTGTGTCCTCCCGAGCTCCTTGGGATTCTTTTTATTGGGGGGCCTAAGTTCTATTGCTTGGCGGGGCCAAAAGTCTATCCTTGACACAGAATGATTGGCGCGTGTTTGGAACCCCGGCCCCAAATTTTACTTTTAAAGTAGCTTCGTTGAGACACTTGGCTCCCTCCACTGGCATGCCTCTGATTTGACTATTCAACCCCCAGTATTTCTCCCTTTTTTAGACCTGGGACATGTGGAAGGCCCACACTCATTTGAAAACCAACTTGTATTTTACCTTTGAAGGAGCATCTTTAAGACACGTGGCGCCTTCCGCCTATACTCTTATACTTAACCAATTTAGGCTTACTTTTGGATTTGACCTCTATTGACCCTTGGCCACATGGAGGCTTTGCGTAACTTTGAGTCCCCATCTTGGGCTCCCATCTTCAAATTACGTCAAGCTGACACGTGTTTCCTTCCACTTTTGTTGTACTTTTCAAATGACCGGCTCTATCCTTTTTCAGGCCTGGGGCATGTGGAAACCTCGCGCTCATTTTAGTTTGCCCTTTTGAGCTTAATATTTGGAGATGCACCAATGAGGCATGTGGAAGCTTCTGCTGATTCTTTCATACTTGCA
>CM034151.1:188323564-188376212 GCA_019776745.2 Taxus chinensis
TAGCTACCCATCTGCAGTATCTTGAATAAGAGGGAGGCAGTAATACTTGCTCTGAGGATTTGTGGGCAGGACTCGGATGAGAAATGACCACCGCAAGCTATGCATGAAACTGTTGTGTAGCTGATCCTGTGAGCTTTATCCACGCCATCTGGGAAATTTGCCATCAATCCCCTCTTGTACAAACATTATCCCAAAGAACAAAAAATCTTGGATTTTAGTTTGATTAGTTTTCTATTCTTTTTTGGAAGTTTGATCTGGGCATTCTCATAATCATAAAGTAAGCAATGTTACTGTACCCATCCTTATAGATCTATAAAATTACGCAGGTAAATCTTCATCTATCCCATCCTAATCGGCTTCAGGCATGCTGCTTTCATCTCTATATAATTCACACAGACCTCTTCTGAACCAACTTTGCTGGTGATATCCAGGTCATAGTCTTGAACCTTTTTCACACATGTGCCTCTCAATAATCCTAAACTCTTGCTGGTAGTAAGATGGATTTAACTGGCCAGTAGTCTGAAATCAAACCACAATAATGTGCGAAGAGAAAGAATATAATACGATGTGAATGCTTGGCCATTGCCTCCCTCACTACATAGTGTGCCTTTTTCCTGGAGAGTTATTTCAACTCATAGGCTTTAAGGGTGTGCTCATGAAAGAATAGATGATTTACGTCCTCTTGATTTTTACATCAGGATTGCTGACATGGTGTGTTGTTCGGAGGAATATAGTAAAGAATAAATTCTGTACTGAAGTCGGGTTGAAACCAAACTAACAATCTTTTGAAGGCCTCTTTAATTTTCTGAAAAAGATTCCTTTCCTTTTCTACTCCATTTAAAATCTTGTGTCTTTTCATCATCTTCGAAAATATGACGGTGGTTTAGCTCAACAAATTCAAGAATGAATCTCCAGAGAAAATTAACTTTCCAAAGAAAGAGTGAAATCCTTTTTTGGATGTGGGCAAATGATGTCTTTATGGAGTCTATGGTTATGGATCTATCTTTGTTCTTCTTTGAACAATGTGTCCCAATAGTTCCCTTCTAGTACAGCAACGATGGATTTCTTAGGCTTCAAAGAATACCTGCTTGCCGGCATTGTATGAAAACCTCTTCAAGTTTGAAATGTGTGCACTTCTGTCTTTGGAAAAGACTGTCTGATCATCAAGGTACACCACTATACTTATATCTTTGAGATGGGGTGAAAGCTAGATCCATGGCTCTTTGAAATGTAGCTCCAACATTAATCAGGTCGAACGGCATTTTCTGGTACGCGAAGGTCCCCAAGGTGTAATGAAACACCATTTTGTATTGATCTTCCTCGGCCACCTTGACTTGATTATAGCCTGAAAAACCATCAAGCTTGGAAAGCATCTAAGATCCAGTGACCACCTATAGAGTGTGATCCATGATGGGGATGGGCTAGTGGTATTTTAGTGAAGCTCGATTAAGGTTGCGAAAATCCATGCACAGCGTAATCTCGCTCCTCTTCTTTCTTACAGGGACTATGTTGGCCAACCATTTGGAATGATGTATGGGATAGATAATCTTTACGTCTAACAACTTTTGGATTTCTGCAAATATGGTTCCCAAAATGGTAGGGTTGTGCCACCGCAGCTTCTACTCGAAAGGCTTTGTTCTGTTTAAGTGGGATGTATTGTTGGACTTCCGCAGGCTGATATGTTTTTAGATCTTGGTAAGACTAGGCAAAAACATCCATATATTTCTTAAGAAGCTCAGTGAAAGATTTCTTTTCATCTTCTGAACAACACTTACCTAGATTTACTAATTTGAGATCATTTTCGACTCCCAAATTTAGTAATTGTGTGTCAGAGGAAGAACCTTCCCCACTTTCTTCATTTTTCTTAAGCATCTGATCATGCTTATCAAACATTTCCTCAAGAGATACCAACCCTTTGGGAATTTTATTTCCCTTTAGTTGGATAATATCCTAACCTCCCGAGATGTCCGCATCCATTTCTCTGACAGTAGTCGCCCTAGGAGATGAATTGCTTCCCTCATAGTAAATCTTTTCAAAGTTGTCCTTCTGTTGGAGAAATGCAGCAATCTGCGTGTCATCGTTGAAAATTTTCCATTGCTGGATGTTATCAGGAACCTTTGGGAAAAATACCATCTCCACCTTGTAGTCTCCCTATCTAAAGAATGCGGGAGGCTGATCCGGATTCAACAAGGCTGCAGTCACTGCAAGTGAATCAGCTCTTGAATTTTGTTCTCTTGCAATGTAAGATACCGAGAAAGCTGAAAAATCAAGGATAGCAGAGTAGACTTGGTCTCTATAGTGTCACAGCTTGTCCTTTTTCACTTGATAGAGACCTCTTATATGCTTGATGATTAGCTCAACATCTCCCTTTGCGTGTAAGAGTTGGATTCTCATTGTTCTTGCCTACTCCATGCCTAAGAATAGTGCTTCATACTTAGCTATATTGTTTGTATTTTTGAACATCAATTTGAAGGAGATAAGAACAACGCTTGCGTCGGATCTAAATGAATAACAACTACCATCAAATTCTAGAGTCCAAATATTGTTGTTAAGTTGATGCGGTTCTTGAGTCACCGGTTAAACATCTTCTTTATCCATTTCTAGATAATAGACTCCGTGATAAGATTCTTGAAACAAGATCTGAGACTAGGATCCTCATAATTTGATACTGTGTACTTGGATTTTTTCTCAGGTTCTAGTTTCTGATTCACTCCTTTGATTGGTATGTGTGCACAAGACCAATCCATCTTGACTTCTCCACCCAGCTCTTTGCAAAAATTTCTACTCAACAACATGCCATAAGAGACTGGAATGTCTGCTACAAGGATGGTCTTTTTCTGTCTTTTTTTTGGAAAAGAAGTAAGCACTGCGTGAGCATATTTGATTTTCCCCCACAAAAGGAACTTGCCTTTCCATGGAATGGCATCTTCTGATGGCTTTTATCAATGTGAGACCTAAGGCATCAGCAAATTTTACAAGCATGACATTGTCAGAAGCTCCAGAGTCCAAGATGCAATTGCTTAGTTTGTGTTCGTTGATGAGAAAAGACACATAGAATGGCTCGATCCTTTCTGATGTAGTAGGAGAAGAAGTAAAAGGAGAAGAACTTCCAACAACATTATTTGAAGGGGGAGTATTCTTTGGACTTCAAACGATACCCCGTGAAGTATTATTTGTTGGGTTGGGACCGTTACTTTGCACATATTTCACCAATCTATTCAGCTGATAAAAAAATGCTCTCAAATACTTAGCTTCTGACATTTGGACCTTGTTCCTCTTGATGTGATCAATTATGTCGAAATATTGACTTGCTTCAGAAGGATGTGCGTTAACTCTTTACTGTGAATTGAAAGAATTTTAATATTTATCCTTGGGTGCTAAAGAAGAAGGAAGAGTGCTACCTCTTTTCAAGATAGTAACATCCGGGCTAGGATGTTCTCTTTCTCTTCAACCGCTTGTGGAAACTTTGGCATTTTGGTGCGTTTGAGACCTTGTAAACACCACAAAAGTGTGACCATCAGAATCTTCAAAAGATTCATAATAGCCATCATCAGATTTGTAGTCCAGGTAACCAATATTGGAGTCGTCAGCGGGATCTATAAAGTCTTCATCATCGAATGATTCATCAATGCAGAGATCCTCTTCATTAGTTTCCAAATTATTCCTTGGAGAAACTTCTATTACCAAATGTTGTGGTGCAGCAGTAAGTCTATTTTTGTTTTGATTTTGATTTTGACTATTAAAGGTCCGGGTAGGAGCTATTCTTGAGGGGGTTACATTCCCTGCTTGAGAGATCTTCTTCTTGATCTATAGCATGTCATTAGCCAATCTCTGCAACAAAGGATCAGAAGTACTAGAAGAAGCACCATCACCTTTGTGAGATGGTTGTTTGAGTTTTCAAGACATGATCAAGTCATCCTCAACTTCCATGGTAGCATTTTTTGCTTCAAGTAGATTTACAGGTCCTGCCCTTCTCAGCTGATATCCAACTTCAGGCAATAGAGCGTTTATAAAAAACGTCTTTTGATTTTCATGGCTCAATGTGGCATAAGTGGGGATTTTATATAAAATCCTTTGGAACATTGCAATAAAGTCCCACATGTTCTCACTTGGCTCTTTCTTCAACTGCATTAGTTCAGTGATCAACATGCTAGTGTCCTCTACAGGCTTGAATCTTTTCAGAAATTTCTCACGCATAGTCTCCCAGCTGGTTATGGTGCCAGGAGCTAGCCGATAGAACCATTCTCCATCCAATTCATGTAGAGTTTCAATGAAGATCCTAACCAAGACATCTTCATGCTCTACTGTAAGCACACCACAAGATATGAAGAAGGCCGCCAAATGATCATCTGGGTTTTGTTTTCCATCTCCAAATATTTTTGGAAAATTCTTTTGGTATCCCTTTGGTATCTTGTGCATAGGTGGAGCCAAGTTTAGAGGTCCAAAATATGCTCTCCATGGAACAGGTACAAGCTGATGTCCTATGATGACTTGAGCATGTCTCCTCCTTGTGTAGACTTGATGAATAATTCTAACCACAAGATTATACTGAAGATGATCTGGATCTGGATGGGTGTGCACTCTCCTTCCTAGTGAGAGACTAGATCTGCGGCTTCTAACTTGAGGAGGGTGATTGAAATTGAATTTCTCATGTAGTCTGAAGAAATGATCAGTCCTTCCTTGTGCCTTCACGGATCGGGTAAATGGAAATTCAGCCAGGTTGAGATTTGTGTGGAAAACGCTCCAATCTTCAATAGATAAGCTTTGTTCTGCAAAGATAGTTGTTTCCCAGTGGAGTTGCCAAAAACTGTTGGCTAGATTTTCTTCATAGGACAAAACCTAGGAAGTCATGAGATAAATCTCCCTCATTTAACTGGTAAAGCTCCCATGTCAAATTTGTCAATAAAAATGTGTTATTATCTATCAGGGGTTTTACTTTAACCACTTATTTCATGAACCATAACTAAGAAGTTCTACAGTAAGTAAGTATCTATTCAAGAAAGGAAGTATTTTATAGAAGAAGGAAGTAAAGGAAATACATAGAAGAAATGGGGAAGACGTGCATCCCAATTAGAAGATAACAGAGCTAATTGCATGCACATAGAAGAAACTTAATAGATATGAACACACAAAATTATAAAACAAAGGCAGCCCTAGATCCAGATCTATAATAACACAAATTTTAGTAAGAGATCTAAGATTAAAAGCAAGAAACAAAGTACACCATGACTCAAAGTTCTCTGGAAACCTGCTCCTTTGTATTCCTTTGCTCCAAGTTTCTCTCAGGGGTTTAACACAAAGTCTAGAACACAAGACTGTTGCGTACAAATTCTGATCACTAACCCAGAGGTTCTTCTCCTACTTATAGAATGTAGGAGGGAAAGTACAAATGGGAAGTCTAACTGAACTGAAATGTAAACAACAAGTAAAGATGACATTTGGGAATCATACTTAACTATCTTCTCCTAAAGTGAAACATGTATCACTTAACTAATTGAATGGTTCCACATGACTTTAAGTAGTGGTTGTAAACCAATATGAATCTAGAAGTTTTACAATTTCATCCAGGAACATAGAAAATAGAAGAAGAAAGAATAGAAGAAGTAATGCCAGCTGTAATGTTTATGTCTTCTTCTAGTTCTAAGATCGGATATACTTGTAAAACATGTAATTTAGTATCTTTCTATCTATTTTAGCCACTGCTTCCTTCTCTATCCTGAACTGCAGTAACCCTTCATTCAACACTTTGACGCACGCTTCCACATCTTCCAAACCTCACAATATCCACCTGTAGTGCCACCAATCTACTAATAGAGTTCATCGTGAAAGGCTTGGTAGCTTTATCAATTCTCTTTTCTAGCATTAGAAGAGACCCTTCCAGGGAACTAGGTACATTTCTAGGAATGATCCGCACGTATGAAGTAACACCTCCGTCCACTCTCTCCCCAGTGAAAGAAATGATACTGTCTGGTAAGGATGATGTCCTACTCTCAAGTGCCACATCCTCTTCAGCAAAACTCACAGATTTCAAAAGGGAAAGATACTGCAAATTCTAGCTACTTCCCCTTCTCAACTGATCCATCCAGTACAATTTGTTCTGTAACCAATACATCTCCCAGTAGCTTGTTGATCTCAACCAAAATACTCAGGTTACTCTCAGCAACTGTGTTCATGTCCACTATGCTTGTCACCAGTTTCTGCAACTAATTTGCCACATCATTCATAACCTTTAGGCAGGATGAAATTTCTCCAAGTTGTACGAAAGCTTGACGCATAATCAAATTCTTCCATTCGTAAATTACTTTTACTTGATTGCTTGCATCCTCCATTTCCTGCATAAGATGATCACTCACCTGCTCTGAAATGGTCTAAATGGAAGGCTTAGAAACCTTGGCTATGATCTCCCATAATTGAGATACCTATTTCTAAAGTTCTTCTTTCTTCACCTTTTTACTGTTAAGCCTAAGGAATAGAGCATCTATCAATGTCTGCATGTCCTGCATCAATCCTTCAATTGTGGCTTGACCGAGGGGTACTTTGGTTACTGTCACATCTTCTGCCATGAGATCCTCCTCTGTCTTTCCTTCTACCAGAATTGATATCTCACCGAACTTCTCTCCCAAATCCTCGATGATCAACCTAGAATTTTCTTTGGCAACTTTAGGCCTTCTATCTCTTTCTCCTAAATTCTAGAGTAGCTGCAAGTGGTGCTCCGCTAGGTTCATCTCAATTCTCACTTTTGGAATTAACTACGAAGCCAAACATTCCGAGAAGTTATTTCTCAGAGAGTGAGAAATTGCTGAGTGCACTACCATCTCCCGCTCTACATCCTCTCGTTCAAAAAGTGCCACAGTGTTATGGCTACCATCCTCTTAATCATCCAAGGAAAAAGCTCTTTCGAACTTCACCATCTGCAGCTTCAACATCTCCTCTGGAATAGGTGCTGAACGGAGTGGCTGAGGATAGAAGATGAATATCGCTGGATTTAGAGGAGGCATGGAAGCGTCCTGCTGCTGCGGTGCAATAGTTGGTGAAGTACTGCATGATAGAGAAGCAGGAGCTAAATCCATGGTCGTAGAAGAGATCTTCTCTTTCTCTTGAGATCTTCTATGTACTTTCAACTTCTCGGACCTTCTTCTGCACCGAAGTTTCCCGTGACCTGATTCATCAATGATTTATCAAGGCAATATCCCTTCGTCGGTAGCCAGGTTGAAGTGTTCACCAACACAGCTCCAGATCTTTCTTCAATTGAATGGCAACCTCCTACGTTATCCTGCAGTATGAATTTAGTTCTCATACCATTTGTGGTAAGTGTCAAGTACCACATTCCCATCATCTTTTAAGATCGCAGGTATTAGCACTAGGTCCAAAGTTGAAACTTTTTTTCTTATATCCTGATGAAATCTCTCTTTCTAAACCTCGTTACACTTTTGCACTTCAGCTAGAAAGTTCTAATGAAGGAACAGTGCATAGCCCTGGGCAGATAATCTTCCTGGCTACGCCAAAGGGATGAAGTTTAGACATGCAGGGAAGAAAGAACTCTGCTCATATCGGATAACATTTGCACCTCCATCCCTCGAGATCTATGAATGCTAATGCAGTTATAATGTCCCACAGTGATTGGGAAGAAGCTTGTAGACTTGTGCCACTTTCATTGAAGGTCGTGTAACTCCACAACTTTCCTGCTCAGCTCCATGCCGATCAATCTATCATTCGGCAACTGGGCATCTTTATTGGTTCTCCAAAAAATCCTGTAACCCTGAGGTATTGGAATCTAAAAACTTTGAATGGATAGACCTACCATCTTGGACACAACTTCCCAATGCTTCCTTGCTTAAGCCACTGTTGGCATCTTTCGCAAGTCGTTGTCTAGCCTGCAAATGAATCGTAGAAAAATTCATATTCATTGGATCACTTTGAAGTATTTCTCACACGCAGGTCTAAGTAAGCTAATGGGTAAGCACTCGAAAATGGCGGTCCTTAGAGAAGACACACAATCTTATCTAGGTTAGGAAATATTGCTTGTGAAGCTGCAAATAAACCAAGTAGGAAGTCATTTTGAAGGTGAAAGTACACTTTCACATATCACAGTTTTCACCGATTGTTGTTGCATAATATTATGAACCAAATTGATTATGGAATCAACCTTGTTTGGACTTCAAGGGTCCTGATGAAAGCATACATTCATCGTTCTGAAAGTGTAGAGAAATTCACTTGGCATTAATCCTAACATAACAATTTGACAACACATCTACCTCTTCACCCAAATTGGACACGAAAGAGTTCTTTGGGAAAGTTTTGAATGGAGATCTAGGCTTCTTTCCAATGAGATATCATCTAATTCATTATGCTCAATAGGCAATCAGCTCTATTCTTCTCCCATCTACTGCCGGCAATCCTGAATGCTAATGAAGTTACCAACCGTTTCACACTAGAATCTTCAAACAATAATTGGATGAACTCTGTGTCAAACGAATTATTTGGTATTTCCCGGACGTAGCAATCAAGACACTGATCTGAATGATAGGATGATAGTTAGCGCACTGCCATAAGATAAAACTCTAACAACTTGGGCTATACCATGGGAAAAGCGCTGCAACTCAGATAATTCCACTACTTTAACCGCACGGCCATGAGTAGTCTTTCTCGGCTCTGGATCTATCAATCAAATCGGAAAGAGGTTCCTGGCCTAGATCTGGTCTCATAATGTCTGCGAAGTTTGGAAGTGATGCATGACCTCATTTTTCTCCTTTTTCATCTCTCTTCATCATGGCTTTGTCTATCTTTTGTCTTAAATAATTCTTTTTCTTCTTTATTGGCCGAATTCTCAATATGACTGGGACCAATCTAGACTTAATTTTCAGATTCGGAGGATATATGTACAATGTATTGGAGCATTGAGTAAAAGATCCTTTTCCTTTGTAAATCACCTTGTAATGAATTCCTACAAATTTAAATCATGACAAAAATGGCCACCTGGAGCATGAACATAGTGAATTTTTAAAAAAATTGTAAAAAATCTAACACTTTTCAAGCTGCTGCCCCAAAAGTTGGTTTAATTTGCATATAAAGAGAGCATGAATCCTTGTCAACAACACCTGAGCACCTGTTAACAACCTGTGCAAAAACAATTAGCAGACAAGTTCCACTCCTTAAAGCATGCCGCCAAATCTGGAAGCTTTTAGCCTTGGTTACCGCACCTTGCCTGAGCAAAATCCTTCTTTAAATGAGGGCGCACTTTTCCCTCTTGGCTGCAATTCTTTACCTGTGAATTAAATAATTCACGCCATCAGTGGCTGGCCCAGTGCTTTTATAAAACCCCACAATTCTATAATTATAATTTCCCTAACAATAAAGGCAATTAATTTAATTTAAACATCATGCTCTTCTCTTTAAACAGCCATGGTTTAAGGACAACCATCCCCAATAATCAAATTAATCCAATTAATCTTCACACTTCCCTTCACTTAAGCTTCAAGTGTGCCTTGACCAATAGCCAACTGAAAATTAGAATTTAATTTAAATGATTTAATGCCTTAAAAATCAAATTAAATATGTCCCAAATGGGGCACACTTTTTTGGAAGAAAGGGGGCAGCCTTAAATAAATAAAATTATAATTGGATTTAATCCATTCTTTTATTACCCCACTTGTTGACTTGGTATGACTTCTTGCAAGCTTGGTGTGCCACTTTTTTAGAAGAATAAATCAATTAAAAATAATCACTTAAAGGCTGACGATTCATCTCACAAAGGGGGCACACTTTTGTTTGCACAATTATAATCTAATTTTAAGAAATTTCCAGAACAATGGGATTCTTTACCCTGGCAAGGCATGTATAAAATCCCATGATCCACTTAAGTGACTTGAATTTGACAATGGGGATATTTTACCCTGCAAGGCAGGGCACTAATATCCACATGATTCACTTAGTCACTTTTCCTTTATTTTAATTCAAATGGGAAATTTTTACCTTGTAAGGCAAGCAATAAATGTCCCAGCCTGCCTGCAGCTCTAACTTTCTCATTGCAAGCTTAAGTGAATTTAATATCATGGCAAAAGTTACACCTACTAGGTTAGGTAAAAACTTCCCACCCTACTAACAATTGTTTTCCCATTGTAGCTTAAATCCTTGTTCCAAAAATGCGCACCCAACTCCGCCGCAGGGGCTTTTTTCGTGACGACTTCACTTTTTCATAGTGATCCCAGCCTCTAATGGCGATTCCCTCTGAGAAAAAGTGTGATATATTTTCCAATTTCCAAGCCAAATAACGGGCTTACCCGGCAAAGTGGATTGTTCTAGAGAAGTTTCATAGAAAACAAAACGGGAACAACACAAAAACACAAAAAATTGCCAAGAAGTCCACAAATAAAGCTCAAACTTATTCCAAGTTAAAACCCTTATGCTACATAGGAATATTGACATGTTCGATCATAACAAATTAAAAACAGAGCACAAATAGCTCATATGGGGCTCAAAATATTAAATACAATTGTAAACAAAATTCGACCATCACAATATAATAATTTTGGGCATCTAGGTATTTGGTGAAAAAGGATAATATGGCTCTTTGGGAATATCTTGACGCAATACAAGAACTTTCAAAAAATAAAACACAAAATGACCCATTATTTTAAAAGTATGAATTTTTTTCGGATAGGGTAGTTGCAGATTTCAGGATGAAATCTGGGTGACACCAGTACCAACTTGCAAAGAAGTATGAGTATAAAAAATACAGCCAATTAAAGTAGTGAGTGAGATCTTAAAATATAAATAATGCATTTTACGAAAGAAATTTAACATCACAAGTGAAGACATCAAGTTCACAGTAATTTAAAGAAGATTATTACAAAGTACATATTTGTAGACTCTTGAATCCCATTTCCATCATAACATCATTTTATCAACTTAAGATATGGAATAAATGATTATTTTGTAGACAAGGAAGACTCAAGTGAAAGAGATTTGCTCATACTTTGACAAGTGAACAAAAAAGGGAAAATTAATGCTACAATTCTCCAATTCTTTCAGTTGAACATATTCAAGATTTCATAAAGCTGATTTTACAAAATTGAACTCCAATTACTCTCAATCGCTGATAACTAAGTTACATGATGTAAAAGCTTATCAATTTTTAGCTGATACAAGATAATGGACAACAATTCATCAAATGTTTTCTTCATAAATACAGGAGAAATAAAAACAAATTATGCCATAAAATTTCTTAGATGCAGGTTCTAATTGAATCACATGGTTGTATTCATGATCGAGATATTGTAAAATCTATGAGGAAAATCATCATTCAAAATAGCAGGAAGAGTTTCGTTTACAATATTGTTTGCAAGTATTACCAAATGAGGGTGAGTAATTAAGTTTAAGTTCCTGCTAATGAGGCATTATTGATGCAAAAGGAAAAAAACTACAACTTTATATCAAAACTGAGTAAAAAATTCCAAGCACTTGAAATAATTATAATGTCATCTCAAAAGGTAGATCACCAACCAATGTTAGCAAGGATCCAACACATTATGCAAGTAAGTAACAGGTTCATGTTATTGAAAAATAAAGGTGAACAATTTTCCAATAACAAATAGTCATCCATCTGAATCACAAGTCATCTATGAAATAAGCAGAAAGAAATATCAAGTAAAACTTTCAGAAAACTTTTGGACATATAATGAAATGCAGGATGAGCTACAGTCAGCTTCAAAGTTGTGCATGGAACAATTCAAGAATAGAATGCTTTTTCAAACTAATGCAAAAACCTCTAAGTCTACATAAATATGCCAGCTCATCCCAGGTATCCAGATTCAGAGAGATTGAATGAGATTCAACATAAAATAAAATACAGATTTAGAGCAGAAATAAGTCAATTCAAACAAACACCCAAAACATGGCCTCAACATTTGGATTCTATAAAGAGATTGAAAATAACACAGAAATGCCATACTATTCATAACATTCAAAATTATAAGCTTCATCTCTATACATATCAAGCTCACTGAAGATAACCGTAGACCCAGCAGAGATGCAAAAGAATGTAAAATAGAGAAAATGCAATAACATGGGGATGATAATAAACTTACAAGGTGTACCCTCCCAACTTAAGGTTTTCAAGAAAATTTTCTGGAATGAGCATAGAAATAGAAATAGATCTTACAAATAGTTTATGGCAATTACTTTAAGCTCCAAAAGCTCATACATGGTGGCCATAGTGAAAAGGGAAACTATCAGAGCAAGGCTTAATACGAAACAAAATACCCATTTGGCATAAGGAAATCAAAATTCATGGCATCATTATGAACTTATCTGTTTGAGAAGGAAGAACCCATCACAAGAAATTCGAAATAATCAAAAGAAACACAACATCCAGATCTCAACCAAGTTTGAGTGCATGGTAATGGGTATCAACATTATAGAAATACAACCATACTCTGAAGAAATATTACAGAAGCTTGTGGGGTAAATAGTCTTCAAACTCAAAGATAACCCATAGCTTGCAATGGAGTACAAACAAGTTTCACAATTTAAGTCTTCAGAAATAAATGGCTTCCAAATTCCTTAGATTTCAAAATGAAAATATGCAAATTCAGAGTAAAGAGAATGACGAAGCTGAAAACTCAAATACCCACATCAACAAATATACATATCTACAAATATTTTCCATAAATAATCGAAATTCAATGAACTTACCAATACAATGTGATCAAATCTAGGAAAACCCTTGTTTAATATCAAGTGCTGAATAAAAGATGAAGACCCAAACAATTTTGAGCTCAAATGATCAAGGTTGCACAAGAAAATGCAAAGAAACACAAGGGTTTTGAGGTGTTAGTGCTAATAAATCCAAATCTAATGAGAGAAAAAAAATTTAAAACTCAAGGAACCAGAGGATCACCTTAGAAAAATGGCCTCCATTAGATTTTACACAACTTTTCTAAGTCCACAGAAGCATAGTGGCCCAAAAAGCCAACAAAGAAGCCAGACAAGCCTTCAGAACTATCTTGAAGGATCTCATCAATATCTGCCAACCAAATTTTACCAAGACTTCACCCATTCCCTTAAGATCAACAACAAAAATAATGAAATTGTAGATATCTAGAACCTCAGAAGACTGATTTATAGAGGAATTGAGCTCATCAAAGAATAAAAATGGCAGTCTACTAAAAATTGGCGAAGGTTTGGCCACTGAGAACTGAAAGTAAGAATGAAAAATGACAAACTTGAGGAGAGTTTAAACAAACCTAACTAATCCGGAGTTATCATCAATGGCCAAGATCAAGTCGTGCAACAATTGACGATAAAAAAAAAACTACAACTAACTACGCCACCATCAAGGATAAATATATCCACATTGGAATCAATCAAGTATTGGATGATCAAAGATGAAGAATCAATAATTAGCTTCTATGCAAACCACCATGGTTATACTTCACTGACCATTTTAATTGAAAATTTGAAACCCTAACTAAGGGTATAGAGGATCAATGGTGTGAGATCATCAAGGACAGAGATCAACAGTTAGTAATCAGTCATCAATTTCCAGAAAGACCCTTGAGTAATCAGTCATAATGCCACCGAAAAATGCGAAGGAGTGATTCACCATGAGAGGTGGACCAACCAACATTATTTAAAATAATCAATGCATTGACCATGGTTAAGGTCCTAAACATGTGTCATGAAATAATCAAGCACAAACAACAAATGAAATAATTTTTTAAAAGGGGGTCAACATGATAAACTAAATTATATATAACCCAAAAATGATCAAATATCGACCAATACATGAACTCAATGACTATAGTCGATGACTAGGATTTACGCAATGACTATTGGGTTAGATGTATTATGACCCCAAAGTGATCCATATATGCTTTTCCACGACCACCTTACCTTATACTTTCCAAAACATCCTTAATTTCTCCAAAAGGTGGCCAGTGAAAAAATGGTACAAGGTGTGCACACATCATAGGCGGTCCCCATAGTGGGAGAGTTTAAAAATGGTCAAATTATATTTTCTTAGGAGTGCAATTCTTCATATGACTACAAGAAGACAAACAAATGTCAACATCTGAGCCTACAAGTTGGTCCACATCATGATGATGCATGGGTAAATTATTTTGCAAATCATTGCAAATAAAAGAAATTATTGTACTCACACATAGAGATATTATTTTGCATGTACATCTAAGGGGGAAAAACTAAAGAATGCCAAATTTATCATTGCAAGTGGATCAAATTGCAAATGTCACATCATTAGCTAGAAGGCAGAAATTACATGCATTGGATAAGACTTTCTCATCAAGAAAAACTTATTGTTAGCAAAATTATTCATCAAAATTTATTAAAAATAGAACAGTCAATTGCAGTTTGAATGAATTATATTTTTGTAAACAAAACTATTAATACCTCATTGCATTAGCATGCTTATTTTTATTCCTTTATTTATTCAGGATAAAGGATAAAAATAGGATGCATGGGTGAGTACAATTTTTAGTCTATTTTTAGGAAGGGTGGGATGAATATTTTTTCTATATATTGTGTGTATTGAAAAAGCACAAGAGGTGGATTTTCTGGACACAGGAGTGCTGAAGAAGATTTTACTAATTTTTCCTTTTGAATGAGAGTTGATTTCTACCTTTCCAATTATTTGCAACTTTATGTATACTTTATTATTTCTTTTAAATGTATGAATTCCTTGATTGATCATCCTACCTTGCTACAAATTTAGTAAATTCCACATAATATTAGTGACAAGATTATCATAACACTATTGTTGTGAATCATTCCCTCAATACATCAAGTATTTTTCCTTAATATTTTGCTAAAAACTATTGGTTTGTACACCCATATTTCATTCTAAAGTATTTAAGCATGTACTCAGTCGAATCCATCAATAGGTTTGGTGTATCACCCCAGTTTTCAATTCATTTACAGTCATCTTTTACCCTAAAAACCCAAAAATAATAATTTAGGATACATCAAGAGGGAACCGACCTTGATACCAGAGACTCACCTCAATAATTGGTATACCCACATATCTAAGGTTTTTCCATTGTATCTGCAAAAGAGAGAGATCCATAGTAAGCTTAAAACTAATGCAGTCATCTCTCTACAGGGTGCACTTTCGAGAGATAACAACACCTACTCTTCACTTACAGGTAATGTTTTCATACAGCGCATGTGAGTCACACTTAAATAGATTCAACAATGAAGCCTCTTCATCATCCCTGTAAATGTTCAGATAGTTATAAGGACACCTTACATATTCATCCCCCCATCACCTTTCACCTTTTCACAAAATTTGTTTTACACGCGGTGATTTTTTAGTGCCCACTTCACTTTAACACCTTTTGATATTGATTATGACACTGTTGACTATATTTATAGACATTATTATAGTTTTTGAGTTGGTATGATGTTAGATGTTAGACATCATGGACTGTTGTTGATTTTGATTCATATATGATGTATGTGGATACTTGGAGATATTTTATACGAATGTTGTTATAATGTTGAAATGGTTGTGTGTGTGTGTGTGTGTGTGTGTGTGTGTGTGTGTGTGTGTGTGTGTGTGTGTCTTGTTGGACATGTGTTATTTTTTCATATTGAGTAGACCTAGAAAATTGAATTAATCTTGTGATCTTATGATTATGGATTAAATTATAAATGATGTCATTACTTGCTTGATGATGTTTTGATTTATATATAGATGAATTTGGAGTTATATTGTATTATTTTTGGATGATTTTGATGGGGCCAAAAGGCCAAAGGAGGTCTTGCGTGTTTTGCAGGTAAACATGTCACAACAAACATCGGGGGAGTGGAGACCAACCACATTGAAATTCCAGTTGAATTCAACAAGGGTCACCATGGCAATGTGAATTGGTTATGCACGTGGTGTTTGAATTGTTGTTAGGGGTTCCCATGGGGGGGATCACCTCGAATATGACCAAGGGGTTAGGTGTATTATTTATTTAGTTCCTATTTTTAATTTTTGTATGTTGATTTTAATGATGTATTTCCCTTATTATTTATTTCATTGTGTCTAGATTATTAGTAATCATGTTATTAAATAAATTAATGGGTCAAAAGAATGGATTTATTAGAGTTGTTGGATCTTGGTTTACGTGTTGTAAGTGATGTGTAAAGTAACCTTGGGTGTGAAACACTCACCGTCCTTTTGAAATTTGGATTTGTCCTTAGGTACTTATTTTGGAGGCTTGTCAGACAAGCTAAATTTGTCCCACACCTCTTAAATTGTTACACCAACCCTACCTATGGGTTAGAGGGTCAAAATTATCCCTTACTATGTATTTGGAGAAGATAATCATAGGTTTTTCTAGCACCTTCTTGCATAAATTAATTTTGGTCCTTGGGGTGTGGACTTGGTTTGTGTTGTGGTAAGTAAAAGGGTCATTTTATTCACCCACTTATTTAATTATGCCTTGAGTTGAATTTCACTTGTGAGGGTGGAGTTAAGGATGAGTGATGTGGTATCCTACATGGAATTCCACCTCATCCTCCTCTATCCCTTTTATATTTATTTGAATTCTTTTTCTCTTTTGGGGGTTACTTCATGGGGGGTTACTTCATGTTGGTCTGGTGCTCTTGAAATTGGAGAGAGTTAGAGGATTTGGAATGCTTGTGGAATTATTGGTGCGTTGGGACTGATTGGTTTTGAAGAAGCTTATGGTTGAAATTTTGGATCAAGTTATATCATGGAGAGGTATGAGATTGAATCTTGTAAAAAGCTTTTCTTTCTGTATTGTGCTTATGTGAATGTTTTTCAATGTTTGGTATGTTTGTTGGTTGGTTCAGTAGATTGACTAGGTGTGGTGTACGAAAAGACTATGGGGATATTTTTTGGGGAGGCATAAGAGTTATTTGTGGAGGGATTTTGGGTTGGGTGTTCCACCTGGGACAAGAAATAGCTTGCATTTCTTACTTTTGGGGGTGGCATAAGAGGTACTTGGGGGAGGCATAAGAATATGTAGGGGTTTTAAATTGATATTTTGGTGGGTTTTTAAGGTGGTTACCTATTCCCCATTGGGAGGTATAAATAGCTTTCCCCATAGATCTTTTTATTTTGGCCTTTGTGTGATAAGGCCTTGTATATTTTTTTACTACCCTTCTTGTAAACTGTAACTGCATTTTATTTTGGATTGTGATATGATTGCTAAATATGTTGTGTTGTGGAATCTTGTCTCATTGCCATGAGTTGAATCCATTTCCTATTGTAATGTGGTTGGGGCTCGGGAGCCAATGAGGAGGATGACTTCTCCTCTTCATTAAAATTATTGGTTGGGTGGAGAGTGTTGCCTATCCCCCTTTTCTTTGTTGTCACAAAATGAGATCTGGCAAATCTCTCTTTTTGTTGTTTCTTGGAGCTGTGTATGAAGACAAATCTTAAAATTCTCCTTGGGTTCCCTTATTGTAAAATTTCCCACTCTAAGTGGATGACTTTGTAATAATATTTGTAGTGAAAAGGTGCTCTATTTTTGGATATGAAAGTTCTATTTGTATGTGAAAAAGAAATGAGAAAGATTTAATTTTGGCATATGTTTGGCAAACATAAAAGAAGGTGTAAAAGGAATTATTTCATTTAATTGAATGTTGATTCACCTTTCATCAAATGGTGTTACTCTTGTTTAAAACTTGTTGTTGTACGTATATTGTAAACTCTCTATTGAAGGCATGAAATGCTTGTGTTAAAATTATTACATTCCTTTGTATTATTTGAAGGGCACATTTTGAAAATAGAATTACATTCTTTATTTTCACATATTGATTGAAGGAAAGTTGAACATTGTAAGGTTAGAATGGAATGAAGCTTAAATGTTTTAAAGTGTGCAAATGAAATAGATAAATATCTAGTTGAAATACGTGGATCTCATATAGATTTTTTTAAACCTGCAATAAATGTCAGAAAATATATAGAAGTACCCTGCCAACTATGACGACAAATAGAAAACTTAAAATAAACTAAGGATGATCAAAGTGCATCCCAAAATAGTTGTTATTGCTCAATAAATTTACTTAGAACAATATTTATCGAGCTAGAGCCAGAAAAATTCCTTTACCGAGAAAAGACAAAGGAAATAAATCCAATTTTAAATCCCAACCATAATCAATTAATC
The DNA here is from genome assembly GCA_019776745.2 of Taxus chinensis. NCBI lineage: Eukaryota > Viridiplantae > Streptophyta > Pinopsida > Cupressales > Taxaceae > Taxus > Taxus chinensis. The sequence goes on from CM034151.1 coordinate 188,341,705, forward strand.
CTTGTAAATCCATCTAGTTTCTATCAAGTGAAATCCTCCAATGTTTTGTTTGGCATGTTGAGTAACCGATTCAACCCATACGGAATAAGTGAGTGTGAGAAGGAGGCGGGCAAGTTCTGGGGGTTAGGTATCAAGAGGGACGGGGGGCACTGGGGTGTTTGGATGGTGTTCGCATAGGGGTGTTGTAGCAGTTAGGATTGAAGGAGGTTTCTGAGGGTTTTGGGTTTGTGAATGATGATGGGATGGGGTGTTGGTGTAACATTAGGGTCGTATTGCATCTGCTCCTCCTCTAGTAGTTGAAAATTTTAATTCACACGTTTTAATGATTGGAAGACAGTCTATACAATGTGAGCTTCCTGTTAGGCCAATCGAAGCGGTGTAGATTGTTTCAGACCTTATACACTTTGGAAAAATTGGCAAAAATTCCTAAGTTTCCCCCCGCGGCCCGCCTCCATAGGTCATTGTTTGAACTGACACTGGCTTCACTTGGCATTAGAGGAGTCCGTGTGGTTTTTAAACCTTCACAAATTTTTTAACATAAAAGCCAACATTTCTAAGTTTTCCCTACTGGTCCACATTCCCTCTTGTAGCTATGGCTAGAAATGTTGGAACCCCTAGTGTCAATGAGGCAGCGAAATGATTTAAAACTTTTTTCCCCCTTTCAACAAAAGAAGTTTACATACACATTACCTTCGGTGACCACTTTTCCATGTTGGCTCAAAATTTTGGACAACTTTCCCCTTGTCACTTGGGGAAAAGTTTCTTCTTCCTCAGGCGAAGCTCTGCTGCGGGCTAGTGGGCGCAGAAATGAAAATTACACTTTTATCTAAAAGTTGAAATCACAAAATGTCTCCCCAGGTCCACCGGCCTGAAACCTTTCCCAGGTGAAAATTCATCCCTGGACCCATAGGCACGCCTTTGGGAAAAATTTCTTCCCTAGGCCCGTAGGCTCGCCTTTGGGAAAACATTTTCTCCCTAGGCTCTTCGGCCTTAACTTAAAAAAATATGAGTTAGGAAGGACTTCTTTATATCAGTGAAAGGGGAAGAAATTTCCTATCTAATGGAAATGTTTTCAATAAACCTTAGTGAGTTAATATGTAAAATCAGATTGCAGTGAAAAGATGAGTCTGCATAGTGTGTATAAGTGGTAAATTACCCTTTTTAACCTAAATGATTAACTGCTAAAGCATGGGTGACTTTTTTAAAGGGTCACATTATGGAATAAGAGAATGTTTTCTATTCCATTTAAATAAGAACCTGGTTATTGTTTTAGATCAGTGAAATTAACAACCTTGGCATTTAATGAGGTTGGGGGCCCCCTTTGACCCTCTAAATTAATTATGAATATTAACTATCGTGTTAATTTAATTATTTATTAAATAACACTTAAGAAAATTTAACTATATTTGGATTATTATACTCTTTTTTTTTGTAATGTGGATCTAATTGTTTGTTTACAATGGGGACATTTTTCATTTAGGAATTATAATTCACTTTAATCTTTGTTGTGAAAATTGTGGCTTGAACCCTCGAGGTGGTCATGGCTTTCAAAAAACAAAATTACTCCATAATTTTCTATCTAGACACTAGGTTTATTCTTGGTGCTTCAAGTGGTCCTTTTTTTTAGGGCGGCATGAAAATGGTATCAGCCATGGGTTTCAAAGCTGTGGACCCTAGGAACACTAGAAAACTTGAGAGTACCTTCCACAGCTCCCCACCCCATTTACATATTACACCCTAAGCACACTTTTAACTAGAAAACAACTTTGTTTGAAAATTGCATATTTAGTAAACCTGGAAAATTGAATAAAACCCTAGAATAACAACTAACTCTCACATTGGTCTATGCGAAGGTGTGGACAGATGAGGTGTCCTTTCACAGAGACCTAGACTTGGCCACTCTAAGTCTACTTTATTAGACATATCCTACCTCAAATTTTACATATGCTTTGGGATGTTATCTCATCTTTATGTAGAGGTTCCGTAGAAGTACAGTCACTAGACATGAAGGGAGCCATTTGTTGAGCTCTCATCTCCTCCACCCAATGAGGAGCATGAGGAGAGAATTTCCACGTGAGTAAGGAAGAGCCAAAGTCCACCATAGAGGGATAGGGAGACTGGATTAATGACAGGGATAGGTCTCGGAGCTCTAGCTTAGAGCTGAGCATGCAGAGAGCCTAGGGGTCATCTAATATAGTTCAGACCAATCACATGGAGAATCCTAATCTATGGCCATCTTCATTATTCTTCTGACATAAACATTTGATTTCAGGTAGAGGCCTGGTTGGTGAGGCTTAGCGGGTCCTTCAAGCTATGCCCTTGGTTTACTAACACCTACACGAAATCTCATGTTAGAAAATCCTTTTCTGAGGGATGGCGCAGTGTCTAGTGGAGGAATAAGGAGTTGAAACTCCATGTTGATTTAAAGATAGTTACCAGGGATCTCTTTGAGGAGCGGTTCAAGAGTAGAAAATTATCACAGAGGTTCATGCAACAGAGGATAGATGAGTTTCATGACCTTTGATACACATCTTTGATAGTATCTGAGTATGAGAGTAAATTTTTGGATCTACTCTAGTATGTCGAATACATGTAGGATAAGAAGGTATGGATCCACATATTTATCCGGGGCCTAAATGTAGATTTTGGGTGTGTTGGGTCGCGTATCCATTATCCTGCAGCATTTTGAGGCCATTTAGAAGACCTATATAATAGAGGATACTCAGGGGAAAAATATAGGCCAAAGATTGTGTGTGGAGCACATCCAGTAGATGCAGACAGTAGGTCGAGGGGGTCAAATTCCTCTTTTCCTTGTGGTGGGTGGGTTTAGCATATTCATGTTTGAGGCCACACCCGCCAACATCAATAGCAGACCCCACCCACCATATAGGCCTCCACATAAATTTGATGCATAGAGGGGGCGTAGTATGTGGCCTCCTCCTAGGGGTCCCATTAGGACACAGGGTGTATTGAGAGCTCAATCAATAGGAGCACGTCAACAAAGACCTCAGCAGTCCATAGTCGGATAATCAAGATCAATAACATAGACATCTATAGTACAGACCGGAGGTGCTACTCATGGGAGAGGACTGGGTAGTTATTATTGTTGTGGTGTTACTACACATTTTTTGAGAGAGTGCCCACAAAACCCTAGTAATAAGTGTAAGACATGACATCTCAGAGCCTACTGTTGGTGACATGGGGCACAGTCATCAGATATATGCAACAATCAACAACCACCAGGTTGAGCACGAGTGTACCATGATAGAGACGATAGGTAGCATTGGTGGTGTTCCTAACTCCATTCTATTTGATTCTAGTTCTTCTTATTATTTTATTGCACTATCTTTGGTAGAGCGATGCAGGCTGGTGACAGTTAAGTAAGGTCTTAGTTGGGAAATCGAGATGACTTCTGGAGCCAAATATTTTGTAGACTCCTTATTAAGGAGTGTGTAGTGGATTTCAGACCCTTCACCACTACCCAGATCTCATAGCCTTCCTTTGGTTCATATGGAGTCTCCTGGCAATGGACTTGTTGTTCCCACAGAGCCACTAGTGATTGTTACATAAGATTATATCATGTGTATATGATCTAGGAGTGATTCAATATAGTAGGGGTTGGAGACCACATTCCATTCCACACCCCATATCCACCATGCCACCTTAATCAGTGTGTGTGACAGGGTTGTTCAATGTATGTTGTCATAGTTTAGTGACGATTGGAGGGTGGAGTCTAGTGGACCATCACTGGTTGACCATCCCATCCTGAGAGATTTCCTCTGATGCTTCCGGGGAGCTACAGGGTTACCACCCCACGGAGATTATTTTTTAACAAAGACTAGTTCACGGATGCAGATCACTATCTCCGAACACCTTATTATAGAATACCCTTGAGCTCCTGTGAGCTCAATTGCAGCTAGAGGAGGGCGGGACTTTTTGGAGAAATTCCTAATCCAGCCTAGTGTATCCCCTTGGGGTGCATGCAGTGATATTTGTAAAGAAAATGATTGGATCTCTGTGGTTGTGTATTGATTCTGCCAACCCAACAAACTAACGACATCAATATCATTAACCGACCCTCTATGCATTGATGATTTTGTTTGATCAGATTAAGGGGGCCAAAGTTTTTTCTCCATGATAGACCTTAAATCAGGTTATCATCAAGCTAGGAATAAGGAGGTAAACTTTCATAGACCACCTTCTTTATGAGATATGGCCACTATAGTGCACCCATGGTGCCTTTGGTTTGACGATTCCCCCACCCCATTATGATTTGATGACTGAGATTTTAGACATTCTGGATCAATTCATGATCATACTTCCTTGAGACATTTTGATTTACTACGTATGCTTAGGACCACGAGGGGAACCTCATAGTTCTTCATTATCTTCGTGAGAAAAACTTTATAGGAACCTATAGAATGTGGTGTGGAAGCCCACCAGTAAGATCAGGGACCTTAGGTCCGAGGGGGGTCAAATCCTCCTTCCTTGGGTGGGTAGGGGTTTGCAATATCATGTTTTTAGCCACACCAACTCAAGAGCAGCCCCACCCCCATAAGGCCTCCCCATAAATTTGCTGCATAAGGGGCGTAGTATGTGGCCTCCTCCCTAGGGGTTTTTTGTTTTTTAGTTTCCCATTAGGACCAGGGTGTATTAAGCGTCATCAATAGGATGCACGTCAAACAAAGAACTCAGCAGTCCTAGTCGATATCACGATCAATAACAAGACTTCTATGTACAATAACCCACGGAGGTGCTACTCATGGGAGAGGACTGGGTAGTTATTAAGTGTTGGTGTTACTACCCATTTTTTGAGAGAGTGGCCCCCAAACCCTAGTATAAGGGTAAGACATAGATCTTCAGAGCCTACGGTTGTGCCCAAGGGGGCACCGTCATCAGAGATATGCCACACACAACCACCACCAGGTTGAGCACATTACCATGTAGAGACGATAGGGTAGCATTGGTTGTGTTCCTAACTCCATTCTATTTGATGTCTTTTCTTCTTATTATTTTATTGGCATCTAATCTTTGGTAGAGCGATTCAGGCCTGGTGGACGTTAATTAGGTCTTAGTTGGGAACTCGAGATACTTCTGAGCCCAAATATTTTTAGACCCTTATGAAGGAGTGTGTAAGTGATTTCAGACCCTTCACCACTACCTCAGATCTTCATAGCCTTCCTTTGGGGGGTTCATATTGCGTCATCCCTTGGGCATGACTTGGTTTGTCCTACCCACCAGAGCCAGCGTGATTGTTTTACATAAGATTATATCATGTGTAGACTGGATCTAGAGTTGATTCAATGATAGTAGGGTTTAGGAAGACCATTTCCATTCACACCATATCCACCTGCAACTTAATCAGTGTTGTGCGACGGGGTGTTTCACAATGTATGTTGTCATAGTTAAGTGACTTATTGGAGGTGAGTCTATGACCATCACTTGTTGACATCCCATCCTGAGAGATTTCGTCTTCTGCCTTTCCGGGGGAGCTACCAGTGTTACCACCCCACGTGAGTAAGATTTTACCAAAGATCTAGTTTCAGGAGCAGATCCTATCTCACGCAACACCTTATTAGAATGAATACTCCTTGAGCTCGTTTGAGTCTCAAGTTGCAGCTATAGGGACTATTTTGTTTTTTGGAGAAATTCCTATCCATCCTAGTGTATCCCCTTGGGGTCCTCGGTGTCTTTGTAAGAGAAAAACTATTGATCTCCTGTGGTTGTGTTATTGATTACTGCCAACCAAACAAAGAACGAACATAATCATACCCCCTTCTATGCATTGATGATTGTTTGATCATATTAAGGTGGCCAAAGTTTTCTCCATGAAAAACATAGACCTTAAATCAGTTATCATCATCTAAGGATTAAGGAGGTAGAATTCATAAGACCCCCTCTTGTATGAGCTAGTTGCCACATATGAGTTCACCATGGTGCCTTTTGGTTTTTGACGGATTCCACCACCCATTTATGAGTTGATGAAATGAGGCTTTTAGGACATTCTCTGGAATCAATCATGATCATCTTCCTTGATGACATTTTGATTTACTCACGTATGCATTAGGAGCACGAGGGGAACCTTCAATAGGTTCTTCATTATCTTCGTGAGAAACAACTTTACAGGAACCTATAGAAGTGTGTGTTCTTTCAGATAGAGGTGCAATATTTGGGCCACATCATTTCTGGGGAAGCTATCGTAGTAGATCCTTCCAAGATTCAAGTTGTTATGGATTGACCAGCACCCACTAATGTGACAGAGTTACACAGCTTCATGGGCTTGGCAGGATATTAGATGATATTTGTTCAAGACTTCTCTCAGGTTACAACCCCTATCACTTCCCTTCAGCAGAAAGGGAAGAAGTTTGTTTAGTCAGATAGATGTGAGTAGTCCTTCAAGACACTGAAGGAATGCCTCATGACAACACCTGTTCTAGTAGTACCATATCCGCAAGGTGATTTTTTCATATGCACAGATGCTTCTTTGGCAAGATTTGGAGGTGTGTTGATGTAGGAGGCCAAAGTATTTATGTTTGAGTATCGCAAACTCAAAGACTATGAGCTCAATTATCTAACTCATGATCTTGAGCTTATGGCAATTGTGCACGCCTTGGTTCGATGGAGACACTTCCTTCTCGGTCTAAGATTCACACTCAAGATGGATCACTTGAGTCTTTTCCACCTCTTCATGCAGCCCAATCTCAACGCTCATTATTAGCCTTGGAGGGAGTTAATTTGTGAGTATGATATGGAGATAGAGCATGAGAAGGGGAAAGAGAATGTTGTCGTAGACACTCTTAGCAGGTGGATGCATGTGGTTATGGCCACTGCAGTGAGCACAAATTTGTGGTGCAAGATTCTACACCATCTTCCTCATGAAATCTTCTACATTGCAGCTAGAGTAGAGATCGAGTCTTAGAGACCCCTTGCAGGGAATTTTGATGGGTTTTCATTAGAGGCAGATGGCTTTCTCAGGGAAAGAGGCCGGGTTTATGTTCCTAGAGATGGTGGCTTGAGGAAGGACATTTTTGCAGGGGCACATTTTGCACCCTATTTAGCCCATCCCAGGGTGAAGAAGATGCACGCAACTTTGAGACAATTATATCACAGGATGGGACTTCGTAGAGACGTGGTTTAGTTTCTGTCATGTTGTTTAGAGTGTCAGAAAGTGAAGGCCAAGCATCAATGTATAGCTAGCCTTTTCTTTCCTCATACTATACCAGAATGGAAATGGGACACCATTTCCATGGACTATATTGTTGGGCTATCGATGTCGAGATACCACCACGAAGGCATCATGGTCATGGTGGATAAATTAATGAAAGTGGATCACTTTTATCTTGTGAAGATCACCTATACAACTAGTGCAGTGGCATGGGTATATCTAGATGAGATTTTTAGATTTCATGGAATTCCATGAAAGATTATTGATGCAACCTATAATTTACTAGATAACACCCTAGTAATGCTGGCACATCACTCAGCATTGACTGAACACTCACCCGAAGCATGTAAAGGTACCAGGTTCCTCTTTAGGGTTGTTATATCATGATGTTAGCATGATGAAGGGAAAAAAATATAGATTCATAATTAATCCATCATTCTACAATGCATACTACCCTCAGATCTATGAAAGAAAAAACTTAAACACTAATCATGATTAAATTAATAACATGCACTACTCAAATACACATAGAATGACACTTAGATTTAGCCAATATCTTTTATTTATTAATAAATATAGAAGCTCCCTACAGTATTATCAATCTATACCAACGCATGTATGGATCTGATACAATAATTCAGTCATATGAGTATATGCACATTTCACACTCTGTATATTCTTTGTTACACATACATTCTCACACCTTCATACCCAATTCTACTATGTACCTAACATCATGTATATAGGGTAGGGACTTTTCCTTCACTGCTTATCTATTCTAGAAATAGGCTGCATCCTATTGATAGCCACATGTTGTTTACAAGCATAGCCACACATGTAAGTGTGCTATCTATAGTACTCTTGCAGTTAACTAAAGTGTTAATTATATTCTCAGCTTGTCTCTATGCAAAATGATTTGATACACTTATCCAAAGATAGACAATGCATGGTGCGCACATCCCTACATCGTTGGTGTGTTCTGCACACCACCTACAAAAATTAGGTCTTCATGCTCAAAATTGGTGAAGTCCTAAAATTTGAACTTGCCTTCTGTGTGCGGGTCCTTCTTGTCTTTCCTTGCCCTTGGTTCTGGGCCTTCTTATCCCACATAGACTCATTGTGTGATCTTTAACATGTATTCTTTGATCAACATTACCCCACACTAATCTCATTGTCATCCTTACAATGGGTATCTCCAAAAATTGAAGTAAAGAATAAAATAATGGAAAGAATAAAAATGAAGGAATGTATAAAAATAAGGAACTTTTATTAGACATCCTCCTACGTATCACTTTGGAGTGTCAACTCTAGATAATCCTCCTTTATTTCGGCTTCCAAAATCTACCATTCAGTGAGTGCTTGTTCCACTTTTTCTGGGATGTCCACAACAATGGATTCCAACTCATCCCATGTAATCTCTCCTTTCTCATTTTGTAGAACCAACACAACATTGGACATTGATGTCATTCCTCCTTATAAAAGGTCCATCTTCTGCATAGTTAGCTTCCAAAGCTCTTCCATCCGAGACTTGTGTGGTTCTTGTGCTATGGCCAGGGCCTCACGCTTCTATTTAACCATTAAAAATATTTTTGCATCATCCAAGGTCTCATATTTCATCACTTTCTAGACTTCATTATTCTCTTCTAGGGTCTTAATGTTTATAAGTGCTTCTGGGGTTGTGCATACATTTAAATCCTGGTCTACTTTCTTCAATACTTCTTGTAATGCTTGCAACATCCCTTCATAAGATGTGATTTTTCTTATCATCGAGTATTTCTCCTGTTCGACATCATTCTTTGAGATTCTTGGCTCTGGCATATGCAAAAGTTCATCTTCAAGTACCAAGTCCACCAACTTTCCTAGATAATGTATCACTAAAGGAAACATCTGTGGTACCTTGGCCTTGCTCTGATGACATTGTCCCCAATCTCCTCTATGATGTTGATAAACACTATGTTTTTCTTCTGCGTGAAGTCCCTTTCCTACGTTATGTGCTCTATCTCTACGTCCTTTGTCTTCAGCTCCTCACGCAACACTCTAATCATGGTAGCTTTGTCCTTGTTTCTTCTAGCCATCTCAATAGAAACTTTCACCAATGCATTTATGACCTGCTCATCTGACATGAAAATAAGTTTTACTGTCATGTGTCTCACTTGGGGTGCCTTCTTCAGTCATCTCAAAATGCATGACTCTTCAGACACATCAAAATCAGGCTCATCGATGTGGGTGTGCATTGATCACGATAATTTCTTTTGAGTGCGCACAATCGACATGTTCTCATCCATTAGCTCCTAGCCAAATAAATCCTTCTGTGCTATCGTGCTCTGGAAGAGGGCACCAAAAAAAATTCCTGCATCCTCTACATACCCCATGGTTGGTGGAATGTGCTCTCCACTTGTTGTTTTAGACCGTTGCTACTTAGGAACTTTTGCTTCCAAATTTGGGGCTTGTGTCTCCATGTCCTAAAAATTCTTTGCAGTTGTCTCCTTGGGTATTTTCTCATCCTCTTCTTTTTCCTTTGATTCCTCACCCTATTGTTCTATGTTCTCTGGAAGTGTAGGAGAATTAGGTGTGCTCTCCTATGAATCTTCTGTCTCCTCATTCAACATTAGTTTCCTCCTTCTCTGCGTGGTCACCTCCTTCTACGGAGAGAGTCTAGGTGATTTTCTTGTAGTGGTTAGAGTAGCACCTTGGGTCCTTGTTCTCCTAAATACCCGATTAAACATGTGCTCTCATTAGACTGCATTCAAGTCCTCATCATCCCCCTCTTATGGCTGAGGTGGTGTAATTACGTTCTCAACTTCACCCTTATTTGTAGGATGTCTCCTACCTCTATGCTCCAAACTCCCACTATCTTCGCACTCCTCCTCATCCTCCACTTCAATCGGCTATGTGGGTTTAGGCACTGGGATGTTCTCCATTGTATGTTTTCCCTTTGGTGGTGCTGGAAGTGTGAACTCATGTTCCACATATTTGTTATTTTCCATCTTTGGCTTCAAATTGAGATACACCAATGCTACACCCACATCTCCTACAACCAAACTTATTCATTTAATATTAATCACCTACGAAATGATCCTCTATATATAAGCACTTCTTCCAGGATACACATACTTCTTCCTCAACGTACGATAGTCACATTCTACCTTATTTGCATTGAAGACTAGTCGGCACATGTTTGTAAATCTATGAAAAAATGCTTGGAAATACCTTGCAGTGAATGCGTAAGGCTATTTACACTAAGGGCTACAAACTCTATCTTTCATTGGGAAGCGCATGAAGAAAAAATGTTGATATAAAAAAATGAACTTGTTTCCCTACCACTATTGTTAGGTACTTTGGGATGTGCCAATCTTCCCCAAATGCCGCGTGGAGCCTATCATTGCCCCCTTGCATAGGTACTTGCTGAATCTTTTAGCTAGGGACTTGTTCTCCATGGGGTATTCACATAATTTTTCCTTCAGTCCGTCTGGTACTCTGATCTCCACGAATGTCAGTGATAGTAGAATAGCCCCAAAGCTGATCTTCCCTCCTGTGTGCTCCTTATTCGACTATTTTCTCTATAATATAGCCTATAATGTTGTAGATCATTCCTTTTGACATCTTATGTGCCACATGTAACCACATAATATTTAGCTGTGACCAACATTCCTAATCTTTCAACTTTGTAACAAGGTGGGCTGTAGCTTCCACAACTAGACAATTGTTCAATTTGTCTATGTCCATTCTACGTGGACCCTTCAGGTACCCCAACTCCTATTTAATCCTTACAATCATGGCTTTATCTATGAGATAACCTTTTATGTCCTCTCCTTGGCCTTTAGACCTATAACTAATAAGACAAGCACAAATGAGATTGTAACTCTGTGTCATGCAAAGTAGAAGAAGTCTTCATGAACCCTGCTCATGAGCCACTGATACAAGGGCTCAAAATTCCCCAAATATGGAAGCTCATACAACTTATAGACCCCAATTCTCTTCAAATATTCTCACCTGCATCATCATAAACTAGCATGTCATCCATTGTGCGCTTGTTCATCCTAGTAGTGAGCAAGGAATCGAGCTCCTTCTTATTCTCCAGAGTTCTGTGATTGTATTCACTTACTTTTTTCTTTCTAATGGGTGAATCCCATTCTTGGCCGATGATGACTCCTTCTGGATATTGCATCTCTAAAAAAATGGCTTCAGGTTCCATCTCTTCCTCCTCGACGACCACCTTCTTCTTTCCTTTCTCTGATTCCGTAGATGTCTTCTTCGATGTCATTTTTACCTTGCAAATGTCTCCTCTTCAACTCTGCAACTTTGCAAATCAAACCCTAGCTCGATTTAATCATGGCCTAGGTGGAAAATTCATAACCTAACTATTTTATTTCTCCCTACTTCACTCAAACCCTCCACCACCTAGGATGCAAGCTTCTTGCCGCACAGATTTGGTTGTCACGCTAGGTTTCACACCCTTCACACTTGGCTCTTTCCTGAAATACTCTTAGTCGCAATGGTCAAAATGAATCCGCATTCCATCCTTATATATATATTTTCAAATTTTGATGTATTTATTGCTACTTCACCTACCAAATATCCCCTCATTCATTAACCAAATCCATTTGTTCTACGCGGTACATCTTTGTGCCCAGCTACAACCTTCTAGCATGCGGTACTTCTCTTCAGTGCATGCCCCTTCACTTGAGTACCTCATCATTGTAACTTGTCCTGGTAGCTATCATGGCCTCTGCTTAACTCATGTTATACTGTCCTTTCATTCATCTCCATCCTTACTCACTTTTGAGAAGCAATCTTATTTTAACTTAAAGCACACCCGTAACAACTTATTCCTTTCACCTTTCAATTCCCACAGTATTTTTCTTGGATAACTAAAACCACCCCACAATAAAAGTATGTGCAGTCCTCTGCGCATAAAAATTCTTCATATAGTAATTAGCTTTGTACGTAAGCGCACTTATTCCACAAAAACAACAACTAAATTGAAAAAGCATAGTCAGAATGAAGGAAATACATTAGGAAAAATAAAAAATTGAAAACCTAAGATAAATGGAAATACTACCTTATTACAAACACCAAGAAGACTTATTTATAGTAGGGCTTCAGCCTACTCCCATTAAAGTAACCAGGTAGCCATTTTCCATCAAGTGCTTCTAACTGGAAAGTAACTGATTCAAGTATAGAAATGATAACATACGGCCCCAACCAATGTACTTTGAGCTTTCTTGGATGGCACAAGAACTTTGAGTCATAAAGAAGTACCATTTTTCCAATCTCAAACTTATTATCCCTTATGTTTTTGTCATGCCATGCCTTCTTCTTGGCATTTTTCTGCATCTAAATCTATTGTGGTATGACTTAGCACTCATCCAATTGAACCATATTTTCTATATGCTCTTCTAAAGCTTGTTCATCAGCTAGACCTCCAGTGCATAAAATATGCAAAGAAGGTAACATAAATTCTATAGGGAGAACCACTTCTGCACCAAATACCAACTAAAATGGTGTGGCTTTGTTCAATCTCTTATAGGTTGTTCTATATGGCCAAAGCACAATTGAAACTCTTTCATCCCTATTGTTTCTTCCAACATCACATATTTTTTTCAAAGTCTGGCTCAAAATCTTGTTTAAGGCCTCAGCAGCTCCATTTGCCTGAGGATGGTAGGGTGTATTTTTATGGTGTGCAACTATAAACTCATCTAATAGGATCCTGATTGTCTCATTCAAAAAGTGTGTACCTCTATCACTTGTCAAGATTAGAGGACATCCATAGCACATAAGAACATTCTCCCATAGAAACCTAGATGTTGTAGCTACTATACAGTCCTTCGCGGGTGCTACTTTTGCCCACCATATGAGATAATTTGTGTAAGTAATGATATAGCGTGATCCAGTCCTACACACAGCTAGCGAAATAGGTCCTACAAATTAAATGGTCCATTTCTCAAATGGTTCAGTAGTAGTAATTGGTCTCAAATGCATCTCATCTCTTTGCCTTAGTCTTCTAAGATGCTGATAATGATCACACGCCTTACAATATTCTTTACAGTCCTTATATAATGTCTTCCACCATAATCCAATAAGTAGGATCTTCTGGGAAGTCACATCACCTACATAATAGCCTCCTACAATACCACGATGAGATTTATCCATGATATCATTGCACTTATGCTCTAATACACAACGATGTAATACTTCATCTCTAACTAGCTTGTAGAGGTCACCACTGATTAACGTAAATGGTGCCACGCATATAGCAAGTTACCTCTTTTCTAATGATTTCATTCCTTTTGGTGCCATACACGTTCGTAGAAAGATAACAATGTCTTATAATTTCATGGGCGCACTTTGTAACCTATACAACTGTACATCTGGCATGGTTTCTTTAATTTTCTGTGCTTCCTCTCCTGAGTTGATTCTAGATAAATGGTCTGGTCTAGAATTTCTTTTCCCTGGATTCACCACAACTATGAAGTCAAACTCTTGAAATAGGAGCACCCATTTTCATATGCACCATTGTAAGAAGGGCTTATTTACCAAGTACTTCAATGCCATGTGATCTATATAAAACACAAATGGTGTTTTTAACAAGTACTGTCAAACTTATGCAATGCATAGATCATTAACAAAGCTTCATGCTATGTAGTTGTATAATTCCATTTAGCAGGAGTCAGCTTCCTACTATCAAAACAGATTAGATGATCTATAAAACCTTCACCAAGTTGAGCTAACACGACGCCAATGGCCATGCTAGAATCATCCACATGCACATGAAATGGTTTATCCCATGAGGGAAAGCATAGAATGGGTGCGGTAGTAAGTTTCTCTTTTAATATCTCAAACATGTGTTGTTGCGGTTCTGCCCAATAAAACGTACCTCTCCCCTCCAGTAATTATTCCAAGGGTGAAGCAATTTTGGCATACCATTTTATGAATTTTCTATAACATCATGTATGACCCAAAATCTACACACCTCACTTTGGCTGGTAGGTGATTCTAGGCCTAAAATGACTGTAACCTTGGCTAGATCAACCAGTAAACCTTCCTTGCAGATTATATGCCCTAACAGTATCCCAAATGGCTTAGAAAATATGTAATTCTTGATGTTCAAAGATATACTCAATTGTCTGCACTGTTCAAACATCAAGCATAGATTGTCACAATGATCTTTCACAAGCCCATATATTTTCCAATCATCTAGGTAGACCTGTAAGAAGTTGTGAATAAAATCTTTGAATGCCTGAACAACTATGCGCGAAAATATAATAGTTGCATTTTTCAATCCAAAGGGCATCATAGTATAGGAAAAATTTCCCCATTCAATAGTAAATGTTGTCTTTTCTTGATCCTACTAAGAAATCCTATCTTGATGATACCTAGAAAACCCATCTGTGAAGGAATATATTTCGTTCCCCACAACTCCTAGTATATCCTCAATGAATGGCATAGGGAATTGATCTATGACACATGCAACATTCAGCTCCCTGTAGTCCACACATATCCTAATCCGTCTGTCCTTCTTTATACTGATCACCATTGGGCTAACCCATTCTAATTCATCAAGGGGCTTGATAATTCAATATTTCAACATTTTGTGAATTTCTTCTTTTACCTTCTCGCACAAATTGGGATTCATTATGTAAGGCCTCTTTCTAACTAAGCATGCACCATCCTTAAGTTTTATCTTCATTTCCCCAAGTGATTCATGCACACCTTTAAGTTCATTATACTCTCCATGGAATAAGTCCCGATAATACCTGAGTAACTCGATGATCTTTGCTACCTTTGGGTTTGACCGGTAGTCTCCAATTATGGCCTCCTTAGGCTCATCCTCCAAACCTATATTCACCTTCTTTGTCTTCATGGGTTCGTGGTAGGCATACAGATCCTTTTTTGCACTGTCAAAGACCTCACGCACCCCTTGTGAGTGTTCAACATCCAAGTTCTCAACTTCCTCATCATCCACGATGTAAACCATCTTTCCTTTCTCTTTCTCAAGGAGAGAACATTCAAGTACTATGGAATCCATTTCTTCTTCCTTTTAAAAACATGCTCTAGAATCCATCTCACCAAATAATTCCTGAATGTGATCTTCTTCTTTTGCACTATCTCCCATAGTTAAACACTTGAAAAATTTTAACGCCTCGTCTACCAGAGGTTTAGTCAAGAAGTAGTCAAAAGTCTGGATCATTCCTATAGTAAAGTCTTTCCAGTTCCTAGTTTATCGATGTATTTCAGCATATACATACCAAGCATGTGCGCATCCTTGTAGCGTAGAATAAAATCTATACACCCAGAGTGAAGGTGGTAATGCTTCATGTCCTACTATCCAGATTATCTCACACCGCTGAATGTGATGTTGAACAGGTTGATCACCATGATAAGTGTAGATTTACGTAGGTGCATCGTTCCATATAAACTCAGTAGATAAAGTGATTCCAATATCTTCTAAGTTTATAATATTATCTCTCTTGACTACCCACCAATGTGCTACTGTCATACGCAGTGTATATACTAACATATCTCTCCTTTTAATTTGATTTGTCCACTATGTTTCCATGGCCTTCAGAAAGGAAGGGAGATCATTTTTCCTTATATACTAAGGTACTGTGTTACCTATCCGTCGAATTGAATGAAGTCCATTCTTATGTGTAACCACACTTTTTACCTCACGTCCTACAAATTCATATGTACCATGGGCCCAATTATCGCAAGCAATACTTGTAGTATCACTAATAGAATGAGAATCCTCCCATTGTAGGATTCCTTCTTCTAATGGCTCATTGACCTCTAGGTCCTAAATAGCACATACATAGACTCTGTTTAATTCCTCCTCACTTATAGCCTCAACATATGGCATAGAATTTCCATCCATCAAAGGTATCACAACCATTACCTCCTTGTTTTCAAAGATAATATACCCATTATTGAATCTCAAATCAACATTATTCACATAAAACCAAGGGCATCCTGGAAGGGCTGGAAAATTGTCTACTTCTGCAAGTGCTAATACCTCAAAATCCCTAGGGAACTTAGCCCCTTGTATAGTTATAGACGCATCTTTCAAAACTCCTATGGGAGTGGCCTTAGTCTGGTTTGCCATAAATAACACATTAGATGGTGGCTACAATGGGGGCCTCCCCATTTGTACCCATGCATCTAATGTAAGCATGTTTTGTTACGCACCTATGTCAATTAATATGTTTCCGAACAGCCACCCATCAACACCAACATTCAGAGTAATTTCTTTACAATAGTCAATGCTATCAGGGGGAGATTTGCATGTAGAATCTGCCGTCTGGTCTCAAGACTTACACGTAGAGTGTTCCCTCATAACCATTTCCTAATAGTGGAATAATGTTCTCCTGGCACAACATCTTGCACACCTCTTGTAGATCATCGATATCAGTTTGGACTGCCCCCGATGCTTTCTTATTCTCCTTTAGGTATTGTATTTCACCCTGAAGATTCCTTAGCACTTCCATGGTATCCTGGTAAACTTCCTTTTGATGAGTAGGATCTAGGTACCTTGGATGCAAAACATCCTCCTTGGTGATGATAGGCTTCTAGTGCAGTTCCTCTCTTGTGCAGGTTACTTTTACACATGTAATATTCACTGTCAATGCCTTAGATCCTTCTACTATCTTGGACATCCACTTATCTTCTACGACGCACTGAACTCTGACCATCCTGGTGCCTTTGTTTTCTTGCTTATGCTACTTACTCAGATGCTCATAGAAATCTAGGAACTCCTCATAGCTATGGTTATTTCTGTAGAAGGAACATGCAATGTTCTAAGGACATTCACACCTATAGTGGTCAAGAGATCCACACGTATAACATGTTCCATGAGCGAACTCACATTTTCCTCCACTATGGCCTCATCCTCCATATCAACCATGATATTCACGTCCCTTTCAATGACCTCCTTCAAAACACCCCTCATTCCTATCATAGCGCGCTTGATTATGATCCCAATCCTGGTGCTCCCAACTGTCTCAGCACGTAAAGCTACTTCAAGTGCTTTGTAGGGATCAGTGTATGTCTTATGTGACAGCGCCCTTCTAAAATGTGTAATCAATCCTCTAATGAACCACTGTGCATGTTGGCTATCATGAATATCATAAGATAGGTTACATAGAAGTGTCTTAAAATGAGCATCATACTCACATACACCCTCAGTAGTGTCTTTCTTGATATCCTTGAGCGCACTTATACTCTTCTACTCAAACTCATGGATATGGAACTCTTTCAAGAAAGCATCCCTCAATGTTGCATAATCCATGTAACTTTGATTAGGGTAAAAAATCCTATACCAGCAATGTGTGCACCCCTATAATGTAGTGGTGAATTGGCTTGCCTTTCTCTCAAGTACTGTGATCCCTTTAGTGGGCCACAAGATTTCACACATATGCACATGTTTAGCAAGATCTTCTATACCTCTATATTTTGGGATGTGAAGAGACATCTCCATATAGATATTCTATGGTTACTGCAGACCTTGACCACCTGGTCCAGATCCTCCTAGGTTCCCTCTGCCTCCAGAACACCTAGATCAACCGGAAATAGAATCACCTATACCTTTTGATCCACCACCAGTAGTTGGAATAGGACCTATAGATGTACTCCCTTGTTCTCCAAAAATAGTACTATACTAAATCCCTACAGTCTATGAGGTAGTTCCACTTCTAGATGTGAATCCAACATTCTACACACTCACATTCTATGAAGATGAAGCACCTGATAATGTTCCTCCAAATGACATTGAATTCTTCTGTCTTTCCATTGATGTACTCAATCCCTAATTTACTCCTACTCTCCTACTTCCCAAATTAATTTTCTAGTTACTTGTCTTACTAGATACTAGAAAACCAAGCACAAGGACTAGGTCATAGGTGGATTAAGATGCTCGTCCATGGTCTACGTAGTCTCTGCTGGTGTAATTCATTGTGATCAAGGGGGGATCTCTATCATGATTTCCAAGATGGGGAAGTTTCTGATGTTATGGCTCCATGTCTTCTACGTGAGCTGTAAATCCTTCACAAGCAATCTCTCTCATCCATGCCATACTTTCTGCAATAGGATGCTACTTCTCTATCTCCCTCTCATGCACCTCATTATACTTAATCCACCTTTCCTCTCTCCACCTTTATGCTGCTAGGTATGAAATCTTAAACCAAACCTGTTCCTACCCTCACACGTGGTGAATTTGAGTTAGCCATCAGTGTATTCTCCAGGTTCATATTTTCCATCAAGATCTTGATCACCAGTGGAATACCTTGCAAATATGTTCCTCTTGGATCCCACAAAAATTTGAATTCAGATATCCCCGAAAAATACTACGTCAAAATTTAATACTCCATAATATAATTGTTTAGAACACCACAAAACCACATATCCACAACGCGAGTCTAGATCAGATAGGCATCATAAAGAGTCTAAAATTCTTCCTGTGTCAGGACAAGTGCATGATACCTCCAATTCTACTAGGATGCATAAGCAATAATCCACTCATATAGTTATAATAGAAAGATAGCAAAAAATCTCTCATATAAGTTGTCATACAAATTCTGTTCTACCCAAGTGCATGTGTTAAACTCAGATCCACTACTAAACCGCCATGCATATTATTCCTCGAGATCATGTATCTATTCCTCAATACTTTCTAGAGTTAATTGGTAAATCTTCATCGTGAACCATCCTGAAAATAACTGAAAAAGTGGTCCCGGTAACAAAACTAATGATGCAGCCTACAATATACCAGATAATACCCTAATCGTGTTGGCGCATCACTCAGCCTTAACTGAGCATTCACCTGAAGCACGCAAAGGTACAAGATCCCTCTTAAGCTTTTTTGTACCAATTTTTTAGCATGATGAAGGTAAAAACATATAGATTCATAATTAATCCATCATTCTACAATGTGTGCTACACTGAGATATATGAAAGAACAAACTTAAACATTAATCATGATTGAATTAATAACATGCACTACTCAACTACACACAAAATGACACCTACATTCAGCCAATATCTTCCATTTAATAATAAATACAGAAGCTCATTACAATATTGTCAATCTATACCAATGTACACAAGGATCTGATACAATAATTTAGTCATATGCGTGCACGCACACTTCACACTATGTATATTATTTGTTACACATACATCCTCACACCTTCGTACCTACTTCTACTATGTACCTAACATCATATATATAGGGTGGGGACTTTCCCTTCACCACTTATCTATTCCAAAAATAGGTTGCATCCTATTGATAGCCACACGTTGTTTACAAGCATAGCCATAAATGTAAGTGTGCTATCTATAGTCCTCTTACAGTTAACTAAAGTGTCAATTCTATTCTCAACTTGTCTCCATGCAAAGTGCTTCAATCTGCTTCTCCAAAGATAGATAATGCATGGCGTGCATATCCCTGCACCGTTGGTGTGTTTTTCACACCACCTTCTAAAAATAGGTCTTCAAGCTCAAAATCAGCTAAGTCCTGAAAGCTGAACTTGCCTTCCATGCGTGGGTCCTTCTTATCCTTCTGCACCCTTGGTTCAGGGCCTCCTTATCCCATGTGGACTCCTTATGTGATCTTTGACATGTATTCTTTGATCAACAATTATTTCTGACCACGATCCTCTGTATACTTCCCACTTTTGGGCTACCATGCAACAGACCCTCGAAACGAAGATCAATTTTAGCACGGCATATCACCTTGAGATAGATGGATAGACTAAGTGGGTGAATAATATCTTAGAGGACATGCTTAGGATGTCTGTTATAGATCACTAGTCAAGATGCGAGGAGTATTTATACTTGGTGGAGTTTACCTATAATAATAGTTTTTAGAGTTCGATAGGCATGGCTCCTTTCTAGTCACTGTATGGTAGAGAGTGCACGACACATCTTAATCAGGATAGGTTAGAGGATAGGGTTTCTCGTGGGCTATTTTTATTACAAGACATGGAGCAACAAGTGGTTATGATTAGACAGAGGCTACAGGAGGCACATTATAGACAAAAGAAGTATATAGATCAGCATAGGACCGACCGTAGTTTTGAGGTGGGCATAAAGGTTTTCCTTTGCATCAGGACACATAAGAGCCCCATCCATTACAAAAAAGGTTCTAAGTTATATCCTAGATTCATGGGCCACTTTGAGATCTTAGAGCATATCGGTCCTTTGGCCTACTGTCTAGCTTTGCCACCTAGCTTGTCTCGCATCCATGATGTGTTTCATGTTTTTGTACTTAGGAGATATATTGCGGATCATTCTAATGTGTTGGGTTAGACCTCTTTGTAGGTGGAGAATTAGGGGCAGGTGATGGTGGAGCCCATCCGTATTATAGAGCGTAGGACCCTAGGCATTTGAGGCAGAAAGGTTGACTAGATTCAAGTGTAGTGGGACAGAAATGATGACACTATGGCTACATGGGAGGATGCTACTTTGCTACGAGTTCAGTTCCCACACCTATTCCAGTGACTTCTACGAGGAAGTCAAGTGTAAGAGGAGGGGGATGTAGTGCCCAGTTTCCTTCAACACCTTTTGATATTAATTATGACATTGTTGACTATATTTATGGACATTATTGTAGATTTTGAGTTGGTATGATGCTAGATGTTAGAGATCATCTACTCTTGTTTATTACGATTCATATATGATGTATGTGGATAATTGGAGACATTTTATATTGATGTTGTTATGATTTTGATATGGTTGTGTGTGTGTGTGTGTGTATTGTTGGACATGTGTTATTTTTTCATATTGAGTAGATCTAGAAAATTGAATTAATCTTGTGATCTTATGATTATGGATGAAATAGTAAATGATGTCATTACTTGCTTAATGATGTTGTGATTTATATATAGATGACTTTGGAGTTATATTGTATATTTATTTTGGATGATTTGATGTGGCCACAAGGCTGAAGGAGGTATTCATTTTTTGTATGTAAACATGTCACCACAAACATCGGGGAAGTGGAGACCAACCACATTGAAATTCTGCATGAATTCAATAAGGTTTCACATGGCAATGTGTATTTGTTATGCGTGTGTGTTTAAATTGTTGTTAGGGATTCCCATAGGGGGGATCACCTTCGAATCTGACCAAGGGGTTAGGTGTATTATTTTATTTAGTTTCTTTTGTTTAATATTTGTATGTGATTTTAGTGATGTATTTCCCTTATTATTTATTTCATTGTGTCTAGATTAGTGAGTAATCATGTTGTTAAATAAATTAAATGGGTCAAAGTAATGCATTTATTAGAGTTTTTGGCTCTTGGTTTATGTGTTGTAAGTGATGCATAAGTAACCTTGGGTGTGAAACACTCCACCTTCCTTTTGAAATTAGGACTTGTCCTTAGGGATTGATTTTGTAGGCTTGTGGGACAAGTTAAATTTTTCCCACACATCTTAAATTGTTACACCAACCCTACCTAGGGATTGGAGGGTAAAAATTATCCCTTATTATGTATTTTGAGAATACAACTGTAGGTTTTTCTTCCACCTTCTTGCATAAAATTAATTTTCATCCTTGGGGTGTGGACTTGGTCTGTGTGTGTAAGTAAAAGGGTCATTTTATTCACCCACTTATTAATTATGCCTTGGAGTTAAATTTGAATTGTGAGGTGGATTTGAGGATGAGTGATGTGTCATCCTACATGGAGCCACCTCATCCTCCTCTATGCCTTTTTTATTTATTCAAATTCTTTTATTGTTTTGGGAGTTACTTCATGGGGAGTTACTTCATGTTGGTCTGATGCTCTTGAAATTGGAGAGAGTTAGAGGATTTGGAATGCTTGTAGAATTGTTGGTTCTTTGGGACTATTTGGATTTGATGAAGCTTGTGGTCAAACTTTCAGATCAAGCTCCATCATTGAGAGGTAGAAGCTTGACTCTTGTAAAAAGGTTTTCTTTCTGTATTATGCTTATGTGAATGTTTTTGAATGTTTGGTATGTTTGTTGGTTTGTTGGGTAGATTACCTAGGTGTGTTATAGGAGAAGACTATGGGGATATTTTGTGGGGAGGCATATGAGTTATGGGGAGGCATAAGAGTTATTCATGGAGGGAGTTTGGGTTGGGTGTTCCACCTTGGACAAGAAAGAGCTCCCATTTCTTACTTTTGGGGGAGGCATAAGCGGTACTTGGGGGAGGCATAAGAGTATATAGAGGTTTGAGATGAATACCTTGGTGGGTTTTTAAGGTGGTCACCCATTCCCCGTTCGGAGTTATAACAAGCTTCCCCCATAGATCTTGCTCTTTTGGCCTTTATGTGTTGATGCCTTGTATATTTTGTTATTGCCCTTCTTGTGACTGTAACTACTTTTTAGTTTGGATTGTTATATGATTGTGAAATATGTTTTGTGTTGTGGAATCTTGTCTTGTTTCCATGAGTTGAATCTATTTCCTATTGTAATGTGGTTTGGGCTTAGGTGCCAATGAGGAGGAAAAATTCTCCTCTTCATTGGAATTATTTTTTGGGTGGAGATCGTCGCCTCTCCCCTTTTTCTTTGCTGTGACCAAATGAGATCTAGCGGATATTTCTTGTTGTTGTTTCTTGGAGTTGTGTATGAAGACAAATTTTGTAGTTCTCCTTGGGTTTCCTTATTGTAAAATTTCCCACTATAAGTGGATGACTTTGTAATAATATTTATAGTGAAAAGCTACTTTGTTTTTCGATATGAAATTTTTATTTGTATGTGAAAAAGGAAAGAGAAATATTTGTTATCTCTATTTTGTCCCATGACAAAATTTATCAAACATGACCACATGCAGGAATAAATCCAAGAGACGGATCTGTCACATGAATCCACACTTAAAATCAAGTAAACAGGTTGTAGGTGGGCTTTATAATGGATGCAGTAGGGTCACGAAGGAGGCAAGTAGTGTCAAATAAATTCAGTGGCTCAAAAGAAAAGAATCAAAAAAGAATCGAAGTCTTCAAGCTCTGTAAATGACTCAGAACGAGCCCCAAACTTGGCTAAGTATAGAAATTCAGCGGAAGCTACCAAGCATCCAAGTGGCACAACTCCAAAGATTAAATTCAAAAGGTAGAATTGAATAAGTGCAAGGCTTTCGCATGTCCTAGAGTCAAAAATTGTGAATTTCAGGCCCAAAAAAATTAAGTGTAGTGGCCAGTAGAAGCCTCCACGTGGTCAAATGGTGCACCTTCAAGGGGAAAACCAAAAGGTGATTCCCAAAAAAGTGCATAGCTTCCACATGTATCAAGACTGAAAAAGTAAGTGTTATCACCAAATCACACCACCCTTATGTTTACACAAGTGCATATACTTGAACTCACAGTGTGGTTGGATAACATGGGTATTATCTCCAAGTTATGGGACTTGCTACTTGAGATAGACCTCTAGAGAAAGCTTGTTCTTGCTCCTAAACTACCTGCCACAATCTACTCTAATGCAAAATAAACTGACTATTATAATCTAACTTTCCAAGGGATCAAGGAGAGAGAATGCATAAAATGAATTCCTACACTAAAGTGGTGATACACCAGAAAAGAAGGGTGTGAGAGTAGTCTTCCAATGTGTGAAAACTAGGAGTAAAGTGCATACTAGAAGGGGTGATAACAGTTCTCCACAATTTGAAAATGCATTCACAACAATGTTTCATACATGCACAATAATAATGGATCCTTACAAGAGCATAAATATAGACACAATACAATTGTAATCAAGTTTTAAGGGGCAAGAATAATGCAAGAAAACATAGCAAGGGAAGATGCATCCACAAACTTATATTTTATTGCTACATGATATGCATAGTTCAATCTGTTACAAGATAAGGGCCTGTATCACCATGTAAGGAGTCCACTATAAGGTCCTACAAAACATTGGCTTCATAAAGAAATTTTGGTAGATCTTTTCTACAAGAAAACTCCCCCCTTTACAATGAGCCCAACACTCCAATTTATAGGAAAATGAGAAGAGAGAGAGAAAGGGAAAATGGAAATCCCAAAATCTGTCCTTCAACCAGTTGTAAGACGTAGTAAATGGAGTGAAATTATTGTATGTTACTTGAAAAAGGCTCCCCATACTGTCCCAGGTGCTGCAGCAGAGAAGGAATGATGACCATGTGCCTCTTAATTACACTCCCAACTACAAAAAAAAAAACTATCATGAACCTAGTTGCGTTTTATTAAAAATCCCCATATATTTCTAAAAAAATATGGAATTTATTGATATTTTTGTGTCGAGATTGGAGCCAAGATTCCAACGGTACCAATTTTGTGTGATTTCGTTAAGAAATGTAAAAGTTATGACCTTTGAGTGCAAGCAAATTTTTTGGGTCTGGCAGGGGTTTTCTGTCATTTCACCAGAATGAGCATTAATTGACTAGAGCTGAATATGATTTTTTGAGTTAGAGGACATCGTGTGCATTCCATAAAGTCAAATTTTATGAAAATTAGAGCTTGGAATCAAAATTTATGGCCATTAGAAGTTTGGGAGGTCAAACTTTGACTTTTCCTTTGAATTGTGGGTATTTCGGCAAAATCAGGTTTATGTGTCCTGGCTGTCCAAGATAGATTCTTCCACATCGAATGAGTTGGGCCTGCTTGTCCCCTTTTGCAGCCTTTTCACCCTTTTGCATCCCTCATGTCCTGCACGTTCATTTTTCCCAACTATCCTGGATGAAAATCTCTGCGCCACCCGTAATAGACTGACTTCTGGAAAATCAGCTGATTTACGTCCCGCGGTACTTTCATCTCGGTTGTCCCAGACCTCATGGAACAAAAACTTTCACTTTCACTGATTTTCACTCCCTGTGGAAGTTTTGGCTTTGCACGTCCCACGTGTCCCGACGTTCCAATTGTCCCACGAACCGCCTGGGACAAAAATTTCAAACTTTGGCAATTCCTTTGTATTTCGGCCGCAAACCTGGTATGTCGAACCCTTATATGATCTACACTGGTACGACCTACAGCCTTCATACCTATAATGCATTAAAACAAGACTACAAATTCATTTTATGCATTTTTAAATTTTTTCTAACTCATTGGGATTTTTCCTTGGATGGGGGAGTTAGAGAGAAGCCAAAGGGACCCCTAAGACATGATTTTGGGCATTAAATCAATTCTACTTACTTAGGACTGAAGAATTTGGTATATGTTATGAAAATTACCTCACGGGGTGAATTTTGAATAACATTAAGAGTGGTCGTTGAAAATTACGAACATGAAGAAGGCGCCACATGTCTTAACGAAGCTCCTTCAAAGGTAAAATCTTGAGCGGGTTTCCGAATGAGCGTAGACCTTCCACATGTCTTAGGCCTGAAAAAGGGAACAGGGTTAGGGTTGAATAGTCAAAGAAGAGACATGCCAGCGGAGGGAGCCAAGTGTCATCATGGCATTACTTCATGAGTAAAATTTTGGGGAGGTTTTTAAACAAATTCCAAGCCTGCATGTGTCCCTGGTTAGGTGTATGGCCCTGCCGAGTAAAAGGACTTAGTCAAAACATGAGGAAACTAAGAAAGCTACGGAAGATGCCATGTGTTAGCCTGACGCAACTTCAAAAGAAAAATCTAGAAGTGGTTCCCAAACATGCACCAGCCCTCCACGTGTCCATTTTCAAAAGACCCATTTTGATAAATGGTTCCTGCCATTTTATACAGGCCCGACTCAAATTTTAAAATTGGCATATCTTTTGATTCAGTGCTCAAAATTTGAAAAATTTAGCACCATTGGAAAGATATCGACCTCGTCCATACCATGGATATCTGAAACTTTAATTTTGAAGAAGCTAAGTTGGTGAAAAATGGAAAAATATCTTCATGTAATTAATACAAGATCTATTGCTCCAACAACCAGATCAGATTTGATCTGATCCCATTCTTCCTCCTTCATATGCCAAATAGGAAATTCATGCAAACATGATAAGTTTTGGGCAGATTTATAGGAGCATTGAGGCTCGAATAGCTAAGCTTTGAATTAATTTTACCACTGTCTCTCTCCTTCTTCTCTCTGTGTTGAATCTATAAAGGAAGGGTCGGGCTCATTATCAAAGGTTAGACGTTTCTATGTTGTGCCCTCCCGTATTCTTCTGCTTACAATGAGGATTGGTGAGCTTTCCTAACCTCTCATTTGGGTTGTAATGCAAGCTTTTCTTCTTGGTCACTGAAATATACTATATTGACTCCTGAGCAATAATATATATGTCTTTAGATTATTCTCAACCCTCTCATGTATTTGTTGTTGTCTCTCCAATCTCTTATTGCAGTTTGGTCATATGTACATGGTGTTTGTATCGTCATTTCCATGGTCTATGTTAAAATTCAAAAATGAGGGTTAACATTTCTTTGGTGCATTCCACCTCGTTAGCTTATTTTTATTTCATTCATCTTCCTCAACCTTGCTCCTTGGTAGAATAGAGTAGATTAGATATATCCTCTGCAATTTATTAGTATGCACCTGAATAGAGGAATATGAAACGGCCTTAATCTTGAGAGCTCTCTCCAACTCATAAGGTCCCACACTTTGATAGATGCTCCAGGTTGTACAATAACACTAAGAGTCCTCAACCCATCTAGTTTGCAAGCATTCAGAATGTCAACTTCTAGTATGCAGAGCCAGTCCAATCCACCTTCCAAACCCACTCAGACACTGATTGTAACAATCCATATGCAAGAGAAAAATGTACTAGGAAAGGGGCAGAAAAAGGATCAGGAGGATCTTCTAAGAATTTGTGAAGCAGAAACCAAGGTGGGGTGTATCCCAAACTTGACCCTTGATGATATGGGTGAAAAAGGAGACATGATTTGAATCCCTTATATAAGAGATGGCGGAATATGAGATAGGTTTTCTATATTGCATGAGGAAAAATCAGCTTTCCTGAAATCATTAATTCCCAGCCACAAAGCTGCTAATGAGTATGGAAGTATATTTGATGGCTCAAGAAGAGGTAAGGAAGTAGGAGTGAGGACCCTATGCTTGTGTCCCCCATAGATGAATACTATCAGCTTTCTATTTCTATTTTCCTGTTCCAAATAATATAGCAGAGTATGGATACTTTGGTTCCGATGGACTGCATTGCATTGGGGAAGGAAAACGAGGACTCAAGAATTACATTGTTTTTTGGTGAAGTTGAATAGTGCTTAATCCAGTCCAAGGACAAAATGCTACCAAGAATGACCTGTTAAAGAGTTACAAGAACCAAGTATGGGACCTCATTGCGGATTTTGAGGCATTCAACATCAACTCCATCCCAAGGAAGAAGAATAAAGCAACAGATAGACTGGAAGCAGTTGGGGCAGAATTTGACGTTGTGTGGGAGAATATCAAGAATGCTAGATGTCAACCCCATATCAAGGCTAGTGTAATGTCGGCTAGCTAAGACAACAAACAAGTTGGCAGTTTTTGAAATGATCAAAAAATTGTCAACTTTCTACAAGATAAAGTTGGAGTTCCCTCCAAGAACATTATAAAACTAGAGGAGCAGTATGGTGATCAAGTATTACAATAGGAAGGACTAACAAAATACCCAAAGGGTCTTTCAACTTTGGAATTCAATTTAGCCCAAATGACCAATTCTGAAAGGAGAGGGTGAAAATTTAGGTAAAGGGTGAAGATTCAGAACCCATTTTTATAGAAGAAGGCAAAACGTTGTAGATTGGAAAGGTAAGCACTCAACAAGAAAAATATTAATTTATTCAAATTTTTCAATAATTCCCATATGTCTTTTCCTGGACTTATAAAGATTTAAGGGGTTTCAACCCAAAGCTAGCACAACACACTATCGAGTTAGATCCAGGAGCTAAGCCCTTCAGATAGAAGTAAAGGCCCATAAATCCTCACATTGAGCCTCTCATGAGGAAATAATTGAACAAGCTAATTGAGGCTAGCATCATCTTCCCCATCAACCACTCAAGTTAGGTTGCTAACTTGCTACCTTTGAGAACTAAAAATGGAGAAATCAGGTTGTGTGTGGAATTTCGTGATGTAAATAAAGCATCACTAAAAGTTCACTATCCACTTCCATCAATGGAATAGATCCTACAGGTTGTAGTTGGCTCTGAGAGGTTTTCATTTCTAGATGGATATTCAGTATATAACTAGATAATGGTGAACTAAGAGGATCAGTTCAAGATAGTCTTCACCACCAAATGGGTAACATATACTTATAAGAAGATGCCATTTGGACTATCAAATGTCAGAGCAACATTTCAGCAAGATATGAACATGACATTCAAAGCCTTAATTAACAACATAGTCTTGGTGTATCTTAATGATATGACTGCCTTCTCAAAGAATGTTGCAGATCATCTCTTTCACCTTAAAGATGTAGTTTAGAGATGTAGAAGGTTCGAGGTGTCATTAAACCCAAAAAAGTGTGTGTTCCTGCATCATGAAGGGAAATCTTTAGGACACATTGTCTCAAGAGAGGGATTGACAATTGATCCTGAAAGAGATGAAGCCATTTGGACACTCCCATTACAACAACACAAAAAGTGTCTCCAAAGCATCTTGGGGAGGATAAAATTTGTTCGCAAGTTTGTACCTAATTGTTCTAGTCTTGTGAAGTCTTTTACAATGATGTTGAATAAGAGTCTTGCATTTAAATGGATAATAAAAGGAAAAGAGAGTTTTGAGGCCATCAAGCTCGCAATATCATACGATTTAAATCTTTTAACACAGACTTCTCAAATACTTATGCTATTATGCTTGTGGAGGAGTCAGGACACATCTCAGCACGTGGTCCGGGCCAGCCAAAGAAGGTTCAGCAAATAACGGTTCTAACAACCAAATAGCTTCTTCAGTCAAATCTTGGAGGACTACAACAGTGTGGTAAAATACTCTTTCATTGAAAACATTGTCCTGCTATTATTAGGAAGCTTAAAGAAAGTTTAGAAAGTTGGTCTCAAATAACAAGAGTCAACTGCTACTATCTCATGTTGGCATTAAGGACTTCCTTTAAATAAGGATTTGAATGAGAAAGATTATTTGATCACTTGAGTCATGGAATATACATTCAGATCAGGATGTGGTGACCAAACTGGTTCGTGGTAAGGGTCTATTTGAACAACTTACTTCTAACAACTAGCAAGTCAATGGATAAAAAAGAAGTTTTATTATTTCTACAAATGATCAAGACAAACAGCTTTAATGAATGCCCTGCTCTATGTCAGACCCAAGCCTTAATACATTACTTGAAACATGTTTGTGTCTCCAAATGGACAAATACAAAAAGTATATACTTTTTTTTTCATACTACAAGCCATCGCATATACGTCTTTTGGTGGTGGCTGTGGAAAAAGGAATTCAATATTTTCCTATTAAGGTGCTTAGGACAGACTAATTTGAAAAATTGTTGCATGAATTCCATGATGAAAGCAGGAGGCCATGTTGCCCCTTGAGTAACAGCTATCAGGATCATGAAAGCTAGTTATTACTGGACTACATTTTTTAGGGAATGCTACTCATATATTAAGGACTGTAAAAAAAAGGTCATTCTTCGCAGAAGAAAGCAATCTAACAGCCGTACCCCTTCACCCATTTCATTGGATCTCCATTCATGCAAATGGGGACTAGACTTCATTGGGTTATTAACCCAAATTTAAGACACATCCCACAAGTTGGAACTTTTCCAAAAGACTATTTCACCAAGTGGAACTGAAGTAGTGGCACTAAAAGAAAGCAGTGAATCCAACTCTTGGATTTTTATGAAGGAATAACCTCCGGGTTTGAGTCCCTGCCACTTTATATCAGATAATGCATTTCGCATTCCCTTGGTACAAGGATCACTGAATGGGAAGTTAAGAATTGTGTTTATCTGACACCTCATCAAATTATACCCTCAGGTAAATGGTCAAGAGAGTCCAAAATAAGAACCTATTACGGATTTAATCAGAAGAATCTTGATGAAAATAAGAGGACTTGGCCTACAAGGCTCAAATCATCTCTATGGGATATAGGTATCACATCGCAAAGATCCATAGAGAATGCCCCATACAATCCTTGTATATACAAAAGAGGTATTATTGCCCATATTAGTGGATTTTTCCCCGCTTTGGAGGCCATGAAACAGTTAGAGCAGCTCAATTTTAACCCTGGCAATCAGCATGCAGATCTGATGAAATAGAAGAACAGATAGCATGTAATGAAAACATGGAAAAGGATCAAGCATTGATCAATAAGATTTTTTGACCAAGAAATCAAGAACAGGAACTTTCAAGAAGGGACTTAGTTCTAAAGTCATATGTAGATTGGGAAAAGCCAAGAAAACACTACAAATTTGTGCCGGATTTGGATGCCCTTACATTATCAAAAGGTGTAAAAGCAAAACTCCTTCCAGCTAGCTAGATGAAGGGTGAAGATTGTAGATCCCAGTAAACAAGATCCATCTCACAATACTATTACGAGAAAGGATGTTCCACCCATAAATATTAGCGTATGGATTTTAATTTCCCTAAGTGCGTATGCACATTTTTTTTAGCATAGGTTTTGTCTCCCTAAGTGTTTGGGGTACAAGTTTATTTGTTGCTCTAGGTTAACATTGTCACGTAGTTCCATGTGCCTCCAGTGAACCGTTATTCCCTTCACCAGTTTTAGCAAGGTGACCCATAGTTGCCATGAAATTTCCTCAATTTTATCATATAACAAATATAGAGCAACTGAATCAGGATCCAAAGGTCCATTTTAAGAAGAATGGTATCACTTTGAGTATTAATCAGGACTCCATGCCCAATGGATATAACAATGAAAATGATCTCCTCATCTAGCCAGAAGTGCCTGCGTTGCCAATTGTATCTCTATTTTTTTCCCCCAACAAAATTGATCAAACATGACCCCCGTGCACAAATAATCCAAGAGACGGCTCCGTCACAACTAATCATGCTTCAAATCAGAAAATAGGTTATAGGCGGCTCTATAATGGATGCAGTAGGGTCGAGAAAGAGGGCAGCGGGTCAAAGAAATTTAGAGGCTCAAAGGAAAAAAATAAAAAATCAAAGTCTTCGAGATCTACAAATGACTCAGAAGAGCCCCAAAAATTGGCTAAGTATAGAGAGTCGCAAGCCTAAAAGTGTCCAAGTGGTGATCTCCAAGATTAATTCAAAAGAAAACTCGAATAAGCAGTTAGGCCTTCCGGGTGTCCATAGTCAAAAATGGTTAATTTTAGGCCATAATAAATTACTAAGCCTCCACATTTCAAACGATGCACCTTCAAGGGTAAAAACAAAAGTAATTCCAGATGATCATGGAGCTTCCCATGTCCCAGACCCAAAAAGGTAAAGCGGCATTAAAACTATGAACAGGCGGAAGTGCCATGTGTCTTAACTCTGCTCTCTTCGAAGGTAAAATCGTGAGTGGGTTTCCAAATGAGTACGTACCTTCCACGTGTCTCAGGCCCAAAAGAAGGGAAACAAAGGGGGTCGCGGTTGAATAGAAAAAGTGAGATAGGCTAGCAAAGGCAGCCAAGTGTAGGCCAATGCTATTTTCAAGAGTAAATTAGGGGAGGGTTTTCGAACAAGTGAAAGCCTCCACATGTCCGGGTCAGATGTATGACCCCACCGAGTAAAAGGACTTCGTAAAAACATGAGGAAATCGAGCAAGCCACGAAATATGTCATGTGTTGGCCCGACGTAACTTCAAAAGAAAAATCTAGAAGTGGTTCCCAAACATGCGCGAGCCCTCCACTTGTCCATTTCAAAAACCCATTTTGATAAATGTTTCCCACCATTTGTCTGGCCCCCTCAAATTTTTCCAATGTGAATATCTTTTGATTCATCTCAAAATAATACAAATTTGGCGTGTTTTGGGAAGATCTCAACCTCTTCCACACCATGGGAGATCTGAAACTTTAATTTGAAAGAAGCTAGTGGGTGAAAAATTCAAAAAATTCATGGCATTAATACAAGATCGGATTTACGCCAACACCCAGATCGGATTTGATCCTGATCTTCCGTTCTTCCTCATCAATGCGTCGAACAGAAATCAATGCAGAATAAGAGATTTGGGGTGGATTATAGGATCATTAATGGATGTACTAAGCTTTTGATTAATTTTGCCCGGTTCTCTCCCTTCTTCTCTCAATGTTAAATCTATAAGGAAGTGGTTTAGGGCTCATTGTAAAAGGTTGACAAGTTTTTGTTTTGCCCCTAGCTTTTTTTTGCTGCAAGAGGATTTGTAGAGATTTCCTAACTCTCATTTAGGTTGTATGCAATTTTTTCCTTCTTGGTCACTACCATATAGTTGTATCAAAATCCTGAGAAATAATATATATGTCTATGGATGATTCTCGACCCTCTCATGTATCTGTCATTGCCTCTCTGATCTCTTATTGTAGTTTGGGGCATCTGTGCATGGT
Source organism: Taxus chinensis (assembly GCA_019776745.2). NCBI lineage: Eukaryota > Viridiplantae > Streptophyta > Pinopsida > Cupressales > Taxaceae > Taxus > Taxus chinensis. Next base: position 188,374,198 of record CM034151.1, read on the forward strand.
GTTTATATTGCATTTCTATGGTCTCTATTAAAATGCACAACGAGGTCTACAATCCTTTGGTGCAATGACCTGTAGCTTATTTTATTTCCTTTCATCTCCTCACCTCTCTCCTTGGTAGATAGAGTAGATCTAGAATAGTTTTCTCTGTCAATTAATTTTATATGCAACCTAAATCAAGGAATAAAACTAGCCTAATCTGGAGAGCTCTATCAACTCACAAGGTTCCTAAATTTGAGAGATGGGCTCATGTTGTGCAATCACACTTAGAAGTCTCAACCCATTTGGTTCCGCATTCAGGGTTTGTTGTGATTAATGTCACTAACAAGATTAGTTGGCATATTTTGGAAAATAGAAAAGAAGTGTAAAAGGAATTATTCCATTTTAATCGATGTTTGATTCACCTTTCATTAAGGTTTCACTCTTGTTTAAAACTTGTTGTCATATGTAGATTGTGAACTCTATGTTGAAGGCTGAATGCCTTTGTTAAAATTATTACTTCCTCTGTTTATTTAAAGGAAAGTTTCTGCAAATAGAGATATGTTCTTCTTTTCACATATAGATTGAAGTAAAGTTTAACATTGTAAATTTAAATGGACTGAAATTCAATGTTTAAAGTCTGGCGAATGAAATAGATAAATATCCGCTCGAAATACGTGATCTCTATTATATTGTTTTAAAACCTACAATAAATGTCAAAAAAATATACAAGTACCCTGCAACTATGAAGCTAAATGAAAACATACAATTAAACCTCGATGATCAAAATGCAGCCCAAAATAGTTTTAGATTTCCAAGAATTTACTTAAAACTTTATTGATCGAGCTACAACAAACAAATGCCTTACCAAGAAAAGAGAAAGGAAATAAATTCATTTTGAGATCCCAACCTAATCAATTATCCTTGCAATCTGCCATTTCTATCAATTGATCCTCCATGTTTGTTTGACATGTTGAATAAAAAGAATGGAAGCTCAACTCAAGTCTAGTAGTTTGAAAAAGTTTAATTCACATTTTAATGGGAAGGACAGATATTTTTTGTCAATTCACCCACTTAAGTTTGTCAAAATGATTTTTATGTTTCCTTGCAAAATATCAATTCGAGCCCTTTTCAAAAATTCTTCATTTTCTCAAATCTGAGATTCTATCGAAGTAGTGCTTCTGAAGTTTTGACATCTTTGGTTTTACAAAAAAAAACTAACTGTTAAAAAGGAAATTTTGTAAATCAGAATCTACGCACCCGAAAATTACTAGGGCACTTTTTGTAAAATAGAAAATTCACAATGTCTCCTGCGCCTCCGCAATCTTCGACCTTTTCCCCTTTTGAAAAAAAAAGTATACATCATTTGGTTTAAAAAAAATAAACTAAATTTAAATATACCTATTATATATATCTATAAGATATATAATGGTGAAAGATTTTATAGTCTCCCCGAGAGCCCCCACCCTCAGCTAATTGAGGGTTTGCCATGTGGCTTCTTTAGTGTCATCGAGGCATAAATTTTTTAGCCCTTATCTCGGTTTGGAAAATGATTGGTGAAAATTCATAAGTTTCCCCACTAACCCACCTTCCCGTAGGTCCACTGTTGGACTAACACGTGCTTCGCTTGGCATCGGATGGAGGCCGAGTTTTTTAACCTTCAAAATTTTTACATGAAAAACAAACCTTTTATTTTTTCCCTAATAGTGTGCTTCCCACTTGTATATTTTGGGCTAGACACATGGCACCCCTAGGCACAGGGAGATGCGTATGTTTTTAAACCTTTTTGCCCTTTTGAAAAAAGATTTAAAATCCAAACTTACCTCTAGCGCCCACTTTTTTTCGCATTGGCTCAAAATTTGGACACGTGTCCCCTTGTGGCGTGGGGAAAAATTTCTTCCCTCGGCCGAAGCCCCATGCAAGCTCATGGGTGCACAAATGAAAATTGTGCTTTTTGGCTAAAAGCACAAAGCCCAAATTTCTTAACCAATCCACCGGCCTGAAACCTTTCAAAGGCAAAAATTCTCCACCGACCTGTA